>JADDOH010015353.1:0-13458 GCA_016648135.1 Agrypnia vestita
TCCAGATCATCAGTTGCGAGCAAAGGAGCTGCCAGCTTGAGAGAAAGTGGGTCTTGCAGCGGCGAAGTATAGAGATTCCACCATCCCGCAGCACCAGAAGGAGGATTCCGCCACAAAGAGTAACAGCTAAGGATCATATTCATATTATCTATTACGGTTAATTATTTTCACTATCGAAATGTATTTATTTTTGGAATATTTGAGTTCGGAATAATTATGTGTAATTAAATATCACGATTGCTTGTGTGATATTGGTTCAAATCGTACGAGAATTCCGTTCCAAACGGATGTATTTTTATGCAAAGCGAATTTCATACCTTTTATGCTAAAAATTGAATACACGGATTTCTATATGAATTACTTAGTAGCATTATAATAATTACTGTATTGCGTAGGTATTGCGCAACCATTACACTCGGTCTACAACTAATTCTTTATGAATCGAGTACCTCGGTATATTCGGCTTAACAAGTAGCTTCAGAATGACGAGTAAAGGACAGAATGGGGAGATCTAACTAAAGATTGGGGATATCTGGTTTGTGTTAGCCTAGCTGGCTGAGGGGTGGATGATTGCCGGCACTTGGGCGTGGAACCCGCACAAGCCCCTGCAGGGCCCCTTAAAGGCGGGGTCCTCCTTGTTGCTCGGGGTCGTCAATAAACCGACCACCTAACCTCATCTGGCGCAAACTACTTAAACCAACAAAAGGTTCCCTTTGTCTTTGGAAGGATTTCCATGCTTGAATGCTGTAAAACCTTGATAGAAAACGTTAACTTCTATTTCGTCCTCTGTAAGAAAGACAGGGCCAGAATAAATATAAAAATCATTCACTCATATGGAATAGCTGGGATATTATAAATATGTTACTAACACTCTAACATTTGTCCAAAGTAAATGTTGCAAGATGCAGAATCGTGGGACGCCGCTCTGAAAAGGCATAATGAGATTGCACAATAATTTGTAACATCGCTGACTATGCCCGCAAAGGAGGCTAATGTCGTCATCAATTTGTACCAAAAGAGTACGTGATTCTTCAAACACCGGCCTAAAAGAAAGGCGCCTCAAGACAACACCCATCATCAGAAACTCGTACCAAAAGAGTACGTACATCTCAATTATAAGCCTAAAAGAGAGGCGTCACAGGATCACATCTCGTAAAGAAGAGATAGAGTCTCGGGATGCAGTAAGTTCCGGAGGAACAAGGGGGGCCATTTAGTCACTTAGGAAGTTGGTCACCGGGTTTAGGCGGGCGCGGAGCCTCAACCCCCTCGGCAGAGATGATGAGGGTTTAAAAAACCAAAATTTAGCATTCAAAGAAACTATTATTTCATATAAACTCACGGGCTGTTGTAGAATCCTTTCGAACAAACCATCCCCAAGACCTTATCTACTTATTTATAAAGAAGTTTCGCTTCAAAAAATGTCGTATTTCGTAAATAGCAAATATATGTATTATTTTCTCACGCAATTAATATGAACAGGTTCATGCACGTCTAGGACGAAACCATTCAAGGTAAGAATTTGCTAATACAAAGTGTTTATAATTATTAATTTCAGTGTTATTTAATATGTGTGAATTTTTCCCTTTGCAACGTTCGAACAATTCTACTGGTTTGTCCCCAAACGGAAATGTTTTATTTCTAATACACGAATTCTTCTGGTGAACGTATTTTATTGTAACATAAATGTATAGATTATTAGGTTCGTTAGATGTTTTTATTACGTAATATTATGCAATTGTTTCCACACTGCTCCTATAAAAGAATTTGAAGTTATTACGATACACAACGGGGTCCTTCATCCATTAGACGAATCATGTGCCAATTCAACGACGTATTACGAATAGTATATATTGTATTTATCGAGATTTAGTCGCATTTATTATTTCTAGTGAGGTTTTTAGTATTGGTTCCAGGCGCCATTATGAGGCGGAAATAGTTCATATTCATAGCCCGACTGCAATAGGTATTTTTGTCGCGTAAGAGGTAGCACTTTTAGGAATATAACTGTGTTTTATGTTTCGTCCCTGACGGACAGGATGGTATAGCTGTGGCTATTTAGGTAATATACTTAGTAAATGCAAAGGGCATTAGGTATTATCGATTTCGTCTGCGAACCCAAGATGTTAGTTAATATTTTTAGTTAATATTGCATTCAAAAGCGCAATTTTCACAGAATAATTATTTCCAGTTAATAATATATATTTTAGTTAAATGTATAGTTAGCACAGGCAGAGTATTAATATTGTATAGAATACATTATTTATAATATTTCAAGAAGGTATAATATTTTATTCCGCGATCCTTTTATAGTTACAGCGTATCTGTCGACCTCAGCCGTTGCCACCCGCGCCATACAACTATTTTCGCTAACATCATACGGCAAATGACTTTATTCATTGCAATGAAATTTATATTATTTAATATTATTTTCCACGACGTATTTTTGACGGGTCACCCCATAGGATTCATCACATTGTTAGCCGCGGCCGGGAGTTGGCAAATTAATTGAACATAATAGCTAAAATTAAATATCAACTCGCGGCGGCCTTTTAAATAAATTATTAATACAAAATTCATCGTTAATACGTTAGGAAGACCCCTCTATCTAGCTGGGTCATCACAGTTTAGCCGCGACCAGGAGATCGAAATGAAATAATATTTAATAATAAATACAACTCGCGTCAATTATTTTACGACTGTATAATATTTTTCATATAATAGAAAGCATCTCTAGAAAATACCGTCATTTGACGAGGACCCACTATCACTAGCTACTGAATCATCACAGTGCTTACCGTGACCAGGAGAACGATTTATATGGAAATACAATAAAATGCTTTATAATATTAATTGAACATCATTTCGACATTAAATACAGTCCGCTCGATTTGATTAGGATGCTCTCTATCTATCAGGAACATCACAAAGGAAGCTGAGCAGAATCGATGTGTTCAAACAAGAATGTAAACGGCACATAATAATGAAAAATGTATGAAGATAAATATTATCTCACAAGTGTACATCTATATATAATGTTTATAATATTAGCTAATGATAAACAATTATGCATCATTAACTAAATAAAGATATATAAATAAAAAAATATATAATAAAAAACTGTGTACCTGCGTTACGTGTTTATGCGGATCAGGAGATGACGGATATTGACAATAGATATTACGTAAATAAACTAATTTACTTACTTAACTAACTATAGGATATAGAGTAACTTACAGTAGAGGTGCAGTGAACTCTATAATGTTATTTAAAATTATACACAACCTAATTGATGGTTCTCTTCAGCACCTATCATTTCAATTGCCAAATCGCAACAACAGACGGTCACCAACTTTTCATTTCCCTTTTTGTAAGACAAGCACTTTCATTTACAGATCCACATTTAATTTAAATTATAATCACATTAATATTTTTAACTATTCGTTACGTAAAACGAAAAATAATTTCACAACGAAAAAAGTTCACTCAATTTATGTTCTCATCTACTTTCGTCCTTCGTCCCGTTATCTTAATTCCACGTTCCCCTGCACCCTCCCTACCTCTCTTCAACTTATTTTGTAACCAAAAATTCTCTATATCATTATAGATATGAGATATATAGATTTAGATAGATATCTATATATAGTATTATATATATGTATATATATATATATATACCATTAACCATCTACAGTGTAATGTTTATAATTGGCACAGTTTACTATTTTCATTATGACATATATGTTAATTCTAAGATTTGCTGTTAATTTTCCCAAAGATAAATAAAAAAATAAAATAATATAAAAAATCAATCATTAGAGATGGCCTCGAGCATTTAATTTATTTAAGTCTATAAATACACTAATCGTTGAAACAAAACGCAAAGGAAGTCGTAAAAATAATAATTACGCATCGTTAAATCTATTAAAATAAAGGGTAGAAAAGACTTCAACATTTTATAGCTACTTAATCGATATGTGAAAATTACGTGCCATTATGGAGATACATAATTGAAATCCAATTTCAGATTTGGTATCGGAGAATTCGAGTAATATGGAAGCCACTATATATTAATACTGACACAACGGAAAGATCTTTTGTAGTGTTAGTGAAAACCGTTATCTTAACTGGTTACACAATAACCGTTATTTGAGAATTGAATCGATTATTGGTGACTGAGATTTAACCGCTTTCTGTACCGGTGGTCACCCGTCGAATAGCGAAAAATCAGTTACCAAAAATCGATACCATCAGATACAAATTGTAAATAGCAGTTATTGTTTAACCGGTTAAAATGACGGTTTTGATTATCACTTTTTTTAGTTGTCTATCGGTGAATTATTTCCATCACAATATAAGTAAACGACTCTGCTGACAACTCCAAATGAATCTTGTTATTTTTATGTATGTAGTATGTATTAATGTCAAAATTTTATGATTACAGTAAAATGTGTAGGTATATCTCCGAAACACCTGAATTTTCGATGGAAAATCGTAAAGCTGCTTGATCAGGATTAAGTCTGCAACAACTGTACATAGCCATTTAATTACATTATCTAATTACAGTAAAATCCCGATTTTGCGGACTTCGATTAAATATACTTAACGGCTTTACCGGACGAAATTTTCGGTCTGCAGTCGGGTGTAAATATTAACACCATTTTCATTTAAAAATTGTTTTAACCAAGATTTGTTTACAATTAATTTCAGAAAACATGTCATATTTTTCAAATATTTAATTTCGTAACGAGACACGCAAATTCTGAAAAGATACCCTATTATATGTGGGGTATAAAAGCAAAGTCGGCAATATCCAAAAAAAATTGAACGCACTCATAGAGGATTACTAATTTATAATGTACCGAATTTGAGATTTTATAGAACACAGTCAATAAATTTTTAGGAAACATGGTTTTGGAAGGGATAAATACAAAAAATTTAGAATTCAGTACATTTTAAATAAGTTATCCTCGGTGACTGCATTCAAAAATATTTATAAATTTTTTGGAAATTACTGCCTTTGCTTTTATACTCCACATATTATATAACAGACTTTTTTATTTTTCTGTCATAAATTTTCTAATTTACTCTATATTTTCGGAAAAAAGTTGAAAAAAAAAATCTTTTGAAACAAAGCCTACCTATATTTAAGTAAAATTAAATTTATATTTCATATATTCCGAAAATATACAGTTTAAGATGCTAAAATGAAAATCTAATGTTTACAGATTCGACAGTATACACGTTGGAACCGTCTTAATGTTTGACCGACTTGCACGAGGAAAGGTGGAGGAAGCATTTTCTTTAGAAAGATTACCCGTTACAAAAAAAATAATCGCTTCATTTGAAGTCGGTTATTACGGAGGACGTTACTTTTATACTTTACATATTATAATTACAACAAACTTTCAGCTTTAAGGAAGCGTATGACAGAGTGATAAGACGAAGGTTTTGTCTGAATATGGAGTGAAGAGTAAACTCATGCAGGCAATTGCATCCCTGTACGAAGGAAGTAGTGCTTGTACGAGAATTAATGGGACATTCACATCATGTTTGATATTACAAAAGGTGTCAAACAGGGATACGTAATGTCACCATGGCTTTTCAACTTGTGTATGGATAATTGTATGAAAGAACTGAAGGAACTAGAAGTTGGAGCGAAAATGGATGGACTCACCATATCCTGCCTGCTATACGCAGACGATGCAGTATTAGTGACTATTAGCCACTAATAACTACATCGTTCAGGATGTCCGATGTATGCATGCAGAGTGAACTTCTGATGAATGTTAGCAAATCGAAAGTGATGGTATTCGAGAGAGACGAAGTGTGACTAAGTGTGATGTAATTAAAAACAACTAATGCTTAAAACAAGTGAACGAGTTTGTGTTCACTTGTTCTCAAAGCCAACTCCGTAATAAATTCTAAATTATTATTTATTATAATCTATATATCCAATAATATATCCAAATTATTACGGAGTTGAGTTTGTTACACGTTAAGTGACGCTTAACGATTGTTGGCGTGATTCAAAATGCTCTTCCAAATGCCACTTGTCAAATTAGATGTATCTAAATCCTCACCTGGTTGCGGCCAGAGTACGGCCGGGTTATGGGAGGTGTTTAATATTGCACAACGGCGCGAATCGGCGGAAATGCTCCTACGTGGGTGGCGTGATGGTGTGCGCCGATACAGGGATTGGTATTGTTAATCTCAGATAAAACACCGGCGCGTGACACGATTCCAAACTTATTTCATTGTCTGCCGCCTAAAAAGCGCAACAATGGTATTCGTTGGGACTGAAAATAAATTAATGACGGCAAATGTCATGTTACTAATCCTGGCGCCTCGCGGGATTATTTTGGAAGATTTTAAATATATTTTTTTTAATTTTTGTATTGTTTGCATGTTGCAACGAGATGACAGAATTAAAAAAATTATAAACCTCTCAAAATGACCAGGCTCATCTCATAAGTTCTCGAATCGTCGCTACACGACATAATTTCACCTATACAGGATTATTTGTAAAACATTAACAACCTCGCAGGGCTATATTCCTGCCTTAATTATGAGTCGAAAATGTCCAAGCTATCATGACGTAATATCAATAGTTAGGGAGATATGCGACATCAAAGTTTGCATTTTTTTTCCAGTATTTCTGATTTTTTTTTGTGAAACGTTGGACTACAGTAACTTATATCAAATATGAAAAATTCATTCCCTTTAATACAAGCCAAATAAAAACCTTCAAATTCCAATTGGAATTTTTTCAGGGTTTTTATCATTTTATTTAACTTATATTGAAACAAATGAATTTTTCGTAATCAATATGAGTTACTGTAATGATAGTCTAACATTTTACAAAAAGTAAGTCAGAAATAATGAAAAAAAAATGCAAACTTTGATGTCGTATATCTCCATAACTATTGATATTAGGTCATGATAGCATTAAACATTTTCGACTCATAATCAAGGCAGGAGTGTAGTCCTGCGAGGTTATTAATGTTTTACAAATAACCCTGTATAAAGAGGATCGGCCTGCGGATACGCAATCAGTTTTACGTTGTTGACGGCGGGCTAAACGCTACAGAAATCTACAAGCGAACCGTGCGGCGCGTGAGTGATACCAGCGATAATAAATAAAGAGAGTACCGACGTGTAAAGTTGAACAGAATATTCGAGAAAGTGAAAATATTTACAGTAACTTACCAGAGACGTGCGATGGAAAATGATTTCGGTTACGCTGCCGATAACAATGATGTCAAACTGTACAGAACTATGTCGGATTGCAAAATGCTGACAATAATACATACCAGATTGTATTAAATTGGTCTCAATATTTTATTAGTAATAAATCTGTGTTATTAATTAAATTATGCATTTATAATTAATATCTCTCATTAAATATACCAAAATACAGATTTTTTTTTACCGTTTTCAAATAACTATCTAATCTATATACATAAGAATTCAGCCTGCGTATGTTTGTGCTCGCAAAACTCGAAAAGTGGTCAGTCGATTGACTTGAACTTTTGACTTATGGTTGCATTCCAATATGCACACATTTTTATATACCAGCATATATGCGGGACAGCACATATTGCCGCCATTTTGAAATTTTCAATAAAATTTATTTATTTTAAATATTAACCAATATATGCCGTAAATAATGATAAAATGAATTTTATATGAGCAATAGATAGCAAAGCTTTTTGAATTTGAATGTATTTTTGATGCCTCAAGGTAGTGTAACACCTTAAGCATGTATGTGTGTATGTACATAATGAATAGGTTATGTACATACGCACAAATTAACCAATGTTTCTGTTACTGATTATTTATGAATGTCATGCAAACGAGTATTTGTACACACATTTTATACATACAGCAGAAAACGTTTAATATGAAAAATCGGTTAGTTCGAAAAATATTCTGGTCCCAACAAAATGATTTTTATTTATATAATTAATTAAAATAAACTTACTTTTCATCACTTTTGTATTGAAAAATATCAACATGTTTCAGAGCCCATGGTCCCCTCGTCAGGATACAATATCTTGATGAGGGGGCTATGGGCTCTGACTTTATTATTCATCTTTCTACTGATTAGGCCAACATTTAATATCCATTGATGATTGACTGGCTAAGCTTCTTTACGAGTTAATTATAAGATAATTTAAATCGTTACTTTTCTATATTTGTTTGTTTTTATATGTAGAAACATTTCTCTAGCATTTCATATTATTTGTCCCTATTGTTGTTAAGGAAATTTACAGAGGATTGACGCAATCTGTCCTTCGCTACGGTTGAGTTTTGTGGACAGAAAGCAGAGATGGTCCAGTGCTATGTTTCGCTCGGTTATTGGTGGACATTCAATTACGCGGGATAAGTGGGCGTGAGATAGCGGCCAGCGATCGAGCCCGTCCAGCCACCGGTCCCTCGGGACATCGAAACACGGCAAATACATTACCCGCTGCGGCTATAATCCAAATGTTCGAAACGGTAAACAAATTTGAATAATAGCGAATTAACGGCCCAGTACTCAAATAAACAAGAAATATGAAAACTTTTAAGTGTTGCGCGACACTTCATAACGAGTGCAACTGACAAGGAATTTTCTTAACGGATTCAGTTGTAATATTCTTTGGGGTAATAGTGAAATCGATTCGACTTATATTATATATACACTACCTGATATATCCGGCGTATATCGAGGCTCGAGGATCATTTACATATTTCCCGAGCCAGCGCATTCCGACGCGCCCTCACTCCTCATCACTCACTGTTAAGTCAATGTTATCCATCGTGAAAGTTATTCCTAGTAAGCCCTTTTCTGTGCCCTTAAAACATCGACACTTGTCGATAGACTGCCAATATTCAATCGGTGAAGAGAAGTTAACAGATCTACTTCTCTATAGTTGAAAGTTAAAAATAAATAAATACTATTAAGAGCCTGTACCTTTCTTTTATTAGGAGTTTTTTGAGTACGCATCTCAGTTCTGGAACACCAGATATCAAGTTCATTTAAAGAGGATCGATAGTTCAAAACTGATTTTAAAATATTTCTATTTCCGTTCCCATTGAAATCATATCAATAACGTAGATTCCACGGCCTTCTTTAACATTATACCATTGGTCAATCGCAGGAATACTACTGATGTTATATTTCTTTATAAACTAGCTACTTCTAGGATTGACTGCCCAGCATTGCTGCGACGCATCCTCCCTGAGAGTACACGGAAGATCCTCTAGATCAAATGAGACATCGAACTTTTCACGTTTTAATACCTACTCCCGGTAAAACTCGTTTATTACATCTAATTTGTTCTACACTAAAGTCGGCGACTTGGATCTCTTAAATTCATCAATCTAGGATTTTAAACTCTTGGATATTCACCACACTCACAAATCTATTTTTCTTTTTTTTCTTGTCTCTTCCTCTTTTTACAAATTAAATCTATTCTTTCCTCCCTATTCCTTATTCCTCTTTTACCTTTTAATTCCTTGACTATCTTGGTTTGAATATTGAATTTTGTTATTTTTGTTAAATATTAATACATAATTGTTTATTCTTCTAAGATGGTCTCTATACTGTTTAATTTTCGTGTATAAGCTGATTTTTATTTGTACTGTTAGTTTTCCGCAAATAAAAAACAAGTATTTTTGTACCAAAACTACAAAAATAGAGAACGATAATTTACATAGCGCAATTTTCGTAAGAATTTTAACACAAGAGCACTTATGTATCTGTTATTATAAAATTTGTTTGCTTTTTTTTTTAAAGAAAATTGGCATTTAATGATGTTAATAGATATACGAAAAAAATCGTTGCGGAAGGAAGACGTCGAATAAAAAAAAGTGTTTATAACGAGCAGGTTTTACGTGTATGTTTATCTTTATTACATAGCAGAGATGTGTGCAATTGTCTGCTAGTTCTTCCAGCTTACGTCACATGACCGCTAGAACTTAGATTTCTTAGAATTTTGTCTGTTTCGCTTGAAGTAATTTCCTTCAAACTGTGGAATTTATCTGCGGAATCATGTTATCCAGTTTACATTACAGAAGCGCTACAACACAGAGTGTATGAATGTGTATGAAGTGAGAGTTGTGTGTCTTGATGGTAAGTTAGTTAACTTGTAATCTGAAGCTCAATATACATAGCGTGCCATAGAATAAAGGGGTCGAGAAGTTAATACGTCTCCGACGGTATATGTATATGCCGTACAAATGTAAAAGCGTATGCAGTGTACAAAGTACCCTCTGTGCAACTTTTAAGGGAAACAACGTCAGAAGGGTGGGGATTAATATTTTTGCAGTAAAGACAAAGGGGTTCCGGCGAGTAGACATGTCTTTGTTCAGTTGTCACAGCAATCAGAAACCAAATACGTCATGGTGGAGGGGGTGGGGGGTATCTAAGTGCAAGGGCGATTGCTTTTGCACCTACTTGAAGCATGGTGCACTACAAAGCAATAGTGCGTCGGCTGCCGTACTTCTTTCTGGAGATGCATCCATGAGAAAATAATAAGAGACTATTAATTTTTAGACGCGCCTTTCATTTCCTGCGCAGAAAAAAAACTTTCGATTATTTCACATTTAACATTTTGATTTAAATATATCCTATTATATATGAAGGAAATAAGAAAGGAAGATAAAAGGGGTATTAAAGTAAAATTTACAAAATAAATGTTGTCTAAATAGTTTAAAAATTATTATTTTTTAATTTATTAATATTTAAAGTGTAAACTTGTGTATGGAACCGGAGAATGTCACAAGTGTGATAGATAATTTTTTTTTTTTTAAATAATACATACATGCAAAGAAATATACATATATAGAAATATTTAAAGATAAGAATGTAAAGTTGATATTTCAGTATTTAAAAATAAGCATGTTAAGGTTAATATCACAAATCTCATCACCCAATTTTCCAATGATTTTACGCCCTTTTTGAACTTTGCATAATGTTGTATAGATCTAATATTCGCTGGTAGGTTATTGAAATATTTAATTCCTAGTAGTGGTGTTGCATGGCTGTTTTACTGCGTCTAGGTGTATTTAGGGTTCTAATCATGTGCGCTCTTTTGCTACGCCTATTTTCATCTTGAACTATATTTGTATTTTTTGATTGATAGTTTCTTTGTGTATTTGTAATATTGAATTGGTTTTATATATGCTGTCTAAATTTAGGACCTTGAATTCTTTGAAAAGTAATTCCGTAGCATATGCAGGATGGTTTTACACGTTCCTCCCCAGGCAATTATTCCATATTGAAGTATGGATTGGACGAAAGCGTGATATATTATTATAAGAGATTCTTGTGTTAATATATTGCGTAATCTTATAAATATAAATAAAAATATAAATATATATTACGAATTCTGTTTACCATTTATTTGTTCCTTCCATTTTAATTGTTGATCTACAATGACACTTAGGTACTTTGTAGATTTTGTCATTTTTAGATTGTCGCAGAGTATGGAGTCACAGTTTTCTATTGTGCATTTGGTATTATGTATTTTCAAGTTCAATTTTTATATCATTTATTAATGTTTGTGCTATTTTACGAATAGGAGGTTACAGTGTAGATAATGGGGAAAGTTTGTAAAACAGCAGTTAGATCAACGGTACTACATATGGGTCAGAACATTGGGCAAGTATAAAAACGGACGACGGACACACGAACAAGGTATAAGTTGATGTAAAATGTAAATATGGGCTTGTGAATTAATAAGATTTGACAAAATTGAAAATGTAATTTTAGGGTGGCCGTTGAAATGATAAAAGAACAACGATTTAAGTGGTATGGACATTGGACGTATGACGCGAAGGAAGGAAGATCGCATGATTCATAAAAATACGAGTACCGAGACCGACAGACGAAGAAGCGCACTATTGAATTCTTCAGTCAGTCCAGAACAGATTAAAGTGGAACAGATTCATTAAAAGTAAACAAACTCAGATAAACGGGACAAAGCGAGGACAAAAATAAGATATTGTCAGCAGACGCTTGCGAATTTTTTTAAGTACGGGCCTTCTTGTATTTAATCAATGTATATATATAAAGAAACCCGTGTTTCCCTATTCGCCAAGTTTTCTACACAACCAGACATTACCACCCCCTGGTGGTTATGGTGGTAGATAGCCCTCGGTGTCACATCAAAAATGTGTCAGTTTGGTGGGTGTGACTAAGCGTGGGTGGGAGTGGGTGACGAAAATGTGCTTTCTAGCACATTGTTTTGTTTTGGGAAGGCCGCAAATGTCTCAGATTGTTTCAAAATAGGCGCGCTGACTGTGTCACTGAGTCTAGAAGGTTCCGGAAAATCCTACTCTAGAAAGTTCTGGAAGGAGGAGGTTCTAGAAAATTCCCGAAAGTTCTATAAGGTTCTAAAACGAGTGGCGGAATGTGTCGGTGTGTCTAGAAGGTTCCTGTACATTCGAATTTCTTGAAAGTTCTGGAAGGAGAATGTTCTAGAAGGTTCGCGAAAGTTCTATGACGATTCAAAAAGTCTTCTAAAAATCTACGCGTGCAAAGCCGCGCGGGCACAGCTAGTTATTTGATATTCTTTAATTTGGTTTGAAATGTTATGTCGACGATTATCTGACGGTTATTGCATAGCGACTGCTCATTATTCCAAACGGGTAGGTAGTACGCTATATCGAAGTGGTACGATTTGTGCGCTCGGATTGTCGGATACTCCGTCACTAAGCAGCTCAGGTGGCGGTCGCGTTTGAAATTAAATTATCAGGTACCCGAGCCACATTTTGTAATATTCGAGTCACGATCTACGATGTTGTGTAGCGACAACCTGCATCAACGGTGATTTAATATTTGCCAACCAGAAATCGATGTTGCCGTTTCTATAACATTATCGTGTCAATGAATTCGCAAATTAATTAGTTCTGATTCTTGTTTGGATGTTTGGATATTGCCGATTATCATGTCGATGAAGTAGTAAAATTATTTGATTGGATAAAATATTAATTTTAGAAAACTTACAAACTTTGTATACCTAGACCCCACTGATTGTTCATTTAGCATAAATTATTTGCGTCTGTCCTGACGAAGTTACAGTACAGTATCGAAACAGTAATATTAATGTATATTATAGAAATCTCACAGAGACGAAACTGAATTTATTATGGGAAAGTAGGTATAGAAGTCATTTGGGTGTACATAGGACTTATGACCTATCTTTATGGTTGGCTTAAGTGATCACTTTACACAATTGTAACATACGCCATTTCCACCCATGATAGAATATACCATGCTTATTCATTTTTTGGAAGTTGTATATATGTTCAAATTGCGTGGAAAGCTTTCACATATGAGTTGTAAGCGCCTTTCCATGCGGCCTGTACAAAGCCATTTTCATTCCCCTAAATCCCCACAGATGTCGCTAATGAGAAAATCTACATTGATTTTTTACGGAATTTTGAGAGCCATATACTTTATTGTGTAAT
>JADDOH010015354.1:0-15195 GCA_016648135.1 Agrypnia vestita
AAAGCGATCTTTGAAAAAAGATTCTATATTATAAATTTTCAAAAAATGAAAAAAATGGGAAATAAAACGATCCTTTAAAAAAAAGTAACCTATCAAAACCAAGTTTTTACTTTCTCATTTCCGGGTTTCATGTCTACCATATGCGTCGGAATCTCCGTACAACTTGTATGAAAAAACCATTAAAAATTTGAAAAATCCAAAATTATACCATAATTTTTTTTTTCTAACGAAAATTTGATAGATCTTCTTGATCGTCGCCACGAGTCTACTTGCAAAGTTTCAGCTCGATTGGATCATGGTAAAAAATCGATCCAAAGTTTAAAAGAAAGGAAGTAAAAAACTGTACGATGTGGCGCTTAGATGCTAAAGCGCCACTATGCATATGGACCCCATACGTATAGAGATGCTTTTGCCTCTAGACGCCACAATTGTTGAAGAATGCGGCCATTTGGATAAGTGTGCATTAAAATAAATTACAAAAGAAAACGATCGTTTAGAAACATGTGCGGTAAGGTAAAATTCTCAAAAAGACGATGGTTTAGGAAAATGATCTAATAGACAAATTTCAATAGAAAATGTGATTGAATGCAAATGCCGAAAGTAGAACATTATTCAGAAAAATCAGCACTAAAAGAAAATCAAAAAGATGATTATAAAAATATGCGATACATTCCGAAAGAAGATTTTTGAATTATTTTCAGATTTTTCCATAAAGATATCATTATATTGCAGTTGTTGATTGAATTATCATACTATGTCGTGGCTAGGGTGGAATGAATGAAAAGACTGAAAATTTATTGGCGATTTGTTAATAAATGATTAATTATTTAATATTCAAAATAACTAAAAACAAATTAAACTGACCGCCATTCTTAAAATTACACTGTTTCGCAATATATCACTCATAAATTACCACTTTGAACACAAATCGCTAGGTAGTACATATTTACCATTGAATGGAACCTCAATCCAATTCTCGCACGTAGTATTTATCGCATTTATTAATATTGTCAAATAGGAACATTCACTCTATTATTTCGCTTCGATTATCTCACCACTAGCCACCCTTGGCGTTGTCTCGCAGCTTGTGGCCGACTTCGCACTAAACTAGCTGACAAACACGACAAAATTCCCGCCGCGGCATGGTTCCGTATTTACATCCAAATGCTGGTATTTTCGTACTAACTAGATTATTCTGGTGTTTACGATATTTTCGGTTGTTTCAGTTATTTGTAGACGTATCGTATCGCGTAGGTTGTAGAAAGATAATTGTAGATTTTTGTAGACCAGTCTCACATTGTTGTGACATATTAACAGAGGTTCGGACAGTACATACAATATTTTTTTTTAGTATTTCGATACATATATTGTACTTCTAAACATATGATAACATTTTGTCTAATATACCCATATCGCCCGTATTCTCAATCATATTGCAATCTTTTGAGGATCTATTCCTATATTTTTAACCTTTTATTTGTGTACTGCGTAATACACCCTTGATATTTTGTCTTTGTTTCTGTTTCATGCGCCTGAAAGAGCTACTCGAATACCTACACTATTTTATTGTGACAACACTAGAACCAACTCGCATTTAAACTCTTTTGTACCCAGACTGCATAGGCTAGGTAACACCTATGCGCATATCTCTGATATTTTTAATTCCAGTTTAGAACAGTATAAAGATTCGCTACTAAAAGCTCTACACCCTGCCGTCCTGAATACATAACGCAATCACAAACAAATTTTTATACCTATTTGTTTAACCTTGTATATAGGTACATCACATCTCCTTTTTCTAAATTACTGTTACAACTTTAAATAACTATTTATACTATATTGCCAATTCTGTAATTTTTTGCTGTTCTACTCTTTGGATTTCTTGTATACCTATATTGTTATGTAAAAAATACTTCGTGCCGTATATTGAAATAAATAAATGAATAAATATTGGAATTGCAATATTTATTGCATGTGTTAAAAAAAGCGTTAAATATTAGAGGTTGACATTATGAATAATATTGTGTATGTTTTAATGTCAAAAGCAACGGTCGAATATAATAGCTGTCAGCAGAGTTTAGCAACATAAATTTGTGTGAGTCGATTGCTTTTTGTTTTATACTTATAAATACATAATTTATTGCAAAGTAATTTATAGTAGAGCTTATTCAAATTATTCACGCCCCATTTATAATATCAACGATTTATATTAATTGAAATGTATACAAATACATATATTCATTTCAGATGTGTCAGTGAATATTTCTGAAACTCGCGAATAAATTGGCAGATTCATGACATGTAAACATTTACTTCATTTTCAGCAGTTTCCAGAAAGCTATCAGGATTGAAAATCGTTCCCTTTAGTACAGATTCTGCCCCGAAGGCATTAAAATATGGATTTTATTCCATATTTTGAACGACACACAAGACAGAGGTAATAATGTAAGTAAATATTATTAGTATGTAGATGTCACCGCTACTAATTAGACACATATTTTTGACTAGAGAAATAAGCAATATTATATTATTTATTGAATTGGCATTAACTTTGTAGAATGACATTATAATTATATATAAATATATCACTTGTCTAAGACTACTAATGAGTTTAGGAATACACGACTAGTTTCGACAATTGCAGATGTTGTCATCAACGGGTGATTATATAAACTATATTATATTTAAATGATTATATGAAATATATAATCACCCGTTGATGACAACATCCGCAGTTGTCGAAACTAGTCGTGTATTCCTAAACTCATTAGTGATTTTAGACAAGTCATGTATTTAAATATAAGAAATATTCTTTTTATGTGTGGGTGCATGAGATTCATCCGTATTATTAACATTATTAGAATACGCCTGAAATTTTTTAAAATTTTTAACTAAAAATAATATTTCTTAAAACTCAAAAAGAGATACCTACGGCGACATCTGTATACTAGTTCCTGGGGTTTTTGTTTTATATATTTTACATAATTTGTTTTACATTGGCAAAATAAAGATAAGTATAGAAAAAATAATTAAGGAACATTTAAGATGTTTAAATAGCAATAGATACTCGGAATTTGCAAATGATTTGCTGGAGCATAGCCATACTTTCGACATCAATTTACGTCTTAAAATTTTATATAATTACAAAAATAAAACGCAATTAAATAGTTTCGAAATTTTAGAAATAAGAAAAAATATTAACCTTAACAACAATATAATAAACAGTCAATTTCAATTCTTAAACAACCCTATTCTGAACATTTTTCCAATTATAAATAATAAAAAAAAAATCTACTTTGATAATCCCTTAATTATTTCCTAACAACCCTCCCCCCCTCCCACTTCTATTTACTACGCTTACTCTCCACCCTCCTAGTTAACTATATAATGATCACTTAATTTGGTATACCTTGTATCCTCCTGAAGAGGGAACTTCGTTTCCGAAACTTGTAGAGGTGTTTATTCATATTGAATACAGAAAAGAAATATTTAGTAGGGTATACACCAGTCGTGTTTTAATTAATTATTAAATATGTCACCAAAAAGTTATAAATCGTTCATTCAAGGACATATATACAACTTAACATAATAATTGATAGATGTGGTGGTCAATCAATGGGTGGAAATGTGAACGCAACATTGTGTAAAGTGATCAATTACGCCTGTCATATAAGTCTTAAGCCCTATAAACACCCAAAGACTTCCATAAATACTTTTCCATATAAATATCTTAATCTCTGTGAGACATCTATAATGTATCTTGATTAATGACGATCCCTCTGGAGATAAAAATCCAGTAATTGTGTTCCTGAATAATTTGAAAAGCTAAAGATATTCAAGAGACTTCAGTAATTTATCTTAAATTATTATTTTTATTTTATTTGTTTATTTGCTGTAAATATTTTTTAGATCATCTCTCGAGTATTGTTTACCGTAAGTAGGTACCTACTGCAGAATATTTTGATTTGAGATTTTCTTGCGATTGCCGTCCTGCGTCGTGGCAATTTAAAAGTTGGCACTGCCGTAGGTGACATCATCGCCGACTTCACCCGGCATATCGATAATTTTCTATCATGTAAGCCATTTAAGGTGAATTTATAAATTTGTAAAATGGTGATTCTTTAATTATCTTTAAAGCCCATTATCTTTAAAGATGAATCGGATAGATAACATATTTTATAATTTATATTACAAAAAAAAGCCCCTTCTCTGCTTGTATTACTATTGTCATCTGTTGATTTTTTTGATTAATTAATCACCCCTCTGGGGTCGAATTCCGGTCGAAATAACTATGTTCTAAGGATATATTTTCATATAAAATATTGTTTATAAAAATGGTACATGTCTAGTAATGGTTTTATTAAAATCCCCTTGAATTTGATGTACTCCGAGTATTACGTGTCACATGCAGCAGTGACCTGATTCGTATAATTTGTACGTGGAACTACCCCCTTCCCCATTTCCCATCCCCCGTTTAACCAGTCTCATCCCTTGTCATAAATCATATTTGAATAGTGACACCGGGAAATACGTCTTTAGGAACCAATTTTATTAAATTACTGCATTACATTGTATAAAAAAATAAATAAAATAATTATGACCTGAAAATAAAGAAGATGCAGAAAAATAGAAAATATGAATAAATAAAAACGGGATATCTCCAACAGAATTAGAAAAGAAAAGACCGTGCATGATTATAAAAGGAGTCGGATGAGAATATAATGAAGATCATTTGCTTAATGACCTAATACCGCAAAACAATGAATTGAAGAATACCCCGAAGGAATCAATGAAAGTTACAATACTTCTAAAAAATAGAAAAAATTATTATCTACAAAATGTAATAATAGAAACAACAGGCCCGATCCGCAAGATATTACTGAACAAAGAATGAACATTGGCTTTATACGAGCGCACATAGAAGACTGCAATCCTCTTATGCAGTGCTATCACTGCTTGGACTACGGGCATACGTCCTTTAAATGTTTAAACAAAATGAATAAGCCTAGATGCATGCAAAAAATCACAAATTCAGCGAATGCGAAAAACTAAAGAAATCGTAAAATGCTACAACTGCGAAAAAAATAACAAATTATATGGTACAAAAAATAATACTGAACATAGCGCAAATACCGAAAAATGCAATTATCGTAAAATAAACTCCATCATAGCACAAGAAAAAATTGACTACGAATAGTAACCGAATTTCAAACATCAATATTTAGTTTTTTAAATGGCTAACTATCTACTTGAAAAATTGGATAGCAATTATATTATATCAGTAGGAACTACATATAATCTTCTTCCGAATATTCTAGTAGAATTCCAAAACGAACTAACATATTCCAGAAACATCGAGAAAGGTCGGGTCTTATTAATACACGACGGAATCGCGGCGAACACACAGTTGTTGTTTTGACAGAAGCGAAACCAGAGAGAAACCACAGCTAACAACCGACAAGTGGCGATTCAAAGTGACCGGCGATAATAAATTAGAAGAGTACCAACCGGGCGTTTAACGTTGTGGTCAACAATGATAAAGTAAATATATTGTGTTTTAAACATTCACATTGTTATATCTTACTGGCTTTTATCCGTCAACGACGACGTCATGACGAACTTTTTATTTTTGAATTTCAACTTTACAATAATAAGTAATTAATTGTTAGTTATATATTAATAAGTCAAAACAAAAGTGTAATGTGAAATCAATCTTAAATGTAAACTTTTATATGTACTATTTGAAATCATACTAATTTTGAAAACGGAATTAGATCAGCAACTGGATTTTGGTTATAGTTAGGCACAGATGGGCATTCATAATTATCAATATTAGGGTTTTGTTTATCGTTTCAGTTTTTACCATTATAAAATAGCGTGTTCAAAAAATATCAAACCACTTAGTCGGCAGGAATAAATTACGCATACATATATTGGTCGGGAATTGAAAAGCTACAAATTCGCACAACATTTAAATGCACTGATGATGACGCAAGATTACTTATGAAATGGAGTTTGAGAAAAAAATTATTTATAGTAAATTTGGCACAGGAAACATTACACGATATTAGCAAGCAGATAGGCCTTTTGCTCCTGTAATAAAAATTTATAAATATTTAATCACTAGCCGTACACCCGTGAAAAATCACGGAACATAATTTAAGTATTATTTATTTACTAGCTGTAACCCTTCAAAAATGACGGAATTGGTTCGCGTCTTTGTTAAGCCTTAGTATATATATTTATAGTAGCTTTTTCCATCCACGGAGAGACGGCGGTAGCATACGTTACGCGGCCGGATATAATGATACTCCAGACACGAAGCGGCCATTTTTTTTCTCCAAATTTTTCCGATAAAATTATAGTTTAATATTATCACGGTTCGTGGCTGCAGGAGATAAATTAAAACACTGGAAATCAATTAGAGATTAATTAAATAATGATTAATATAATTATTAAAAAGACAAAGTCATTTTAAACAAATTAAATTAATACAATATTTTTGAATTAACACTTTTTCACAATTTATCAATCGACTTCAAACTCTTTATTATTGCTGGGTTACACTTATATCACTTGCTAGAAAATTCAATTTGATTCTCGCATATAGAAGTCGCACATATTTATTTCACCACTTAGGCTTGATATACCTGTCGCTCCAAAACTTCATGAATGGCCACACCGACCATCGTCCGCAGCTAATATTGCGTCGTTAATAATGTTCTCGTCATTTCCACCCGTTTGTAGACGTTTCTCGAATGTTATAATTCCAGAGTGTGGTAGTGTCCTAGAAGGTACTAGAGAATTCGATCTTATTATTGTCATCGACGTATTACGAGGGAATACGAGGGAGGGAGGGAAGGGAAACAAAAAAATAGTGAATTAATTTCCTCCTTGTAAAAATTACCCAATTTCGATGTAAATTTTAATCTTCTAGGGTTTCATTTTATCATTCCAAGGTAACCCCATAAGTTTTGAAAGCAACAGATGGATGATAAGAGTAGGAGACTTGTAGAGCAGGAGGAGATACTATAACCGCATACAACTCACTTTCACGACGTACAACTCTTTACCAACCCAAAAACTATAAAACTCAGGCCGCAAAAACTCGGTTATCAGTAGAATCATAAACTTATTCTTGCAGTACGAGAATTCCCTTGGCATAGACTTATTTGCAGACACAAAGTATATTTTGAAGCAAAAACAAAAAATAATGATTTCATAGGCTTTATACCAACGTATAACGCACATACACGCGCACACACACGCAAACACACACACACACAAATATCACCTTTATGTAAGTAATTTTATAGATATTATTGTAATCGATTAATAGATGTATGGAGCAGATATTATGCAAACGCTTTAATCTTTTTCTTTGTAAAATATCTTCGTGCATTGTAAGCTTTAATTCGAATAAATAAAAAAAAAATAACAAAAAATTTACGCCCTCGGAAGCAGCAATCAGTCCGCCCTCTACCTCCGCGGTTCGTCCTCCTTATAACGTTGAATAAAAATTCAACGAAACGTCGAGAATCGTTTCTCGGAAAAACATACGGTTCATATAAAATATCAATACAGTAACGAGCGTAATAACAACCTTAACTATTTAAAAAAATAAATAATAAAAATAACCGACAGTGACAGTGACAGGCTCATGATAGAGATGATGATATTGTTCAGCGTGCCGTGCTCAGCACGAGCGACACACACTTTCAACCCATGTCGGAATCGGTCAAAGAGAAGAGAAGCGTATAGAGACAGGATTTTTCGGCTATTACACAAGAGGTATCAAGAATGTCTACTTATAGAATTCCTGGCATCTGTCTAAAGTAAATTCGTATTAAATTTCAACGCAATACATTTGAAAGTATATTCGCAGAAACTAAATCAAATGATAATATTCACACACGGGTCGTGTGTCGTCTTCCTTATGACACGGTCCTGTGTAGTCGGGTAAAATTCAACAAACATTTAAAAAAAAATTAATGTCAATACATTCTCTAAGATAAGTTAACTATAAATAACTTATTATAAGTTATAGCTTGTTAACAATCTGCTTGAATTTCAAAATCCTCTAGAATCAATATTCTCTAGAATAAAATATGAATATGTTCATTGTTAATAAAAAATTCATAAACATTCAATTATATTTTACACTCTTGAATTACGGAGAATTTCATTTCACTACACCCCTGATAATGCAATGAATATATTTTTATTTATTTATTAATCAACGCCCTAGTGGGCTTTTACAGTACAAGAAAATAAAAAGTATGTTTATAAACCTAACATAAAACACGTATTACAGTAAATGTTTAAAAAAACATAATATAAATAAAACATATTTAGAGATAAATGAACAATATATATAAATTATAATTAGTACATAAATAAACAGTAATAATTAGAAGCCTTTAACGAATTAATAATATAGTAAAATACAGTTAATTAAACCAATATACCTACCAGATAAATATATTAAGAAGATAAAATAAACTAAAAAATAAATATAAAAGATAAAATCAATTCACATTTAAAAGGGAAATGAACAATAATTAGGATTCTTTAAAATAAATAAATATATATAATTAATGGGGAACAAAACATAAGTAAAAATACAGTCCATTAAACTGTTATTAATTCTATTGGTATATTCTAAGTCTAAGTAATTCTTTAATTCGGTTATGCTTCTACAATAAAAAATGTCTAGGAATTCCGAAAATTTGTTTCTAAGACGATGCATGTGTGTTAACGATGAATATTTATTCCTTAAACTTCTAAACTCACCTTAATCATAATGCTTAAATTTCCAAAGCAACCTTTTAATTTCTTATTCAATTACTTAATTTAATTTAATCTTATTATTGTTATATATAAACAAGACGTGAAATATTTTTCTTTGATTTTCCAAAAAAATAGTTTATGGCGTTAGGTGGGTTTTGTTATTCAACTATCTGTACTTTTACGCAAAGTGGAACGATGTATTCAATATATGCTGAGATTTACCAATATCGTAAGTAACGTATTGTTGCATGTATTTTGTGCCTAATATTCTGTAAATCTCTTTTAAAAATATGATAATTTATAAAATTCCCTCCCTTTCAAGGGTCCTTGTTCTTGGTCAGAGTATTTGGTCAGACTCTATTTGTGGAAGCCACGATTGACTTTGTATTTCTTTGGTTCATAACATAGATTAACAAAATTTATAGACGCGAACTAAAGGAAATTTCTTAGCACACGGTGTGGTTCTACGGCTGGTTCCAATACGATTGACTTGTTTAAAAAATACTACGAACTTGCAAATTTTGAAACAATTATGAAAAGATCTATCTAAATATTAAGTCTTAGTAAATAAGTAGCGCTTAGTTACAAAAATACGTTTCTATTTAGGGAACCGCTTGTAACGAAATAAAAAAAAACTTCCATTGTAGAAAATAAGCTTCGTTTACAAGAGGATTTAATTATGTAAGAATAAATACTCATAAATATGTCTTAAATATATGTGAGGAGAGAAATACTTCCGCTGTGTCCCAACCCCTTGCATTAATAATCAGGAGTTTAGTTCATCTCTACAATTTTGTACTCTGTCTTTCATAGATATATTATTTCTGATTAAGTATTTCTATTTTGGAGATACAAAATAAAAATCCCTTAGCACACCTACGTATAAATGCACGAAATACCTTATTTAAAAAAAATTCTCTAGTACAAAAAGAAAATTACGAATTTAATGAAATACATTAATTGAAAAGAAAAATATTCCGAAACCAAACAAATGTTTTTTAAGATTTTTACAATTCCTTAAAATATATTTAATTTCAGCATAGTTGTAGGACCTACGCGAATCAATTCAATACTTATTAAAGTGATAATATGTAGGAGTTCAGTATTTTGATTGAAAAGAGAGAAGGTGTTTAGAAAATAAGAAAATGTAGTCACACATTCGAGAATAGTCTAAGGTCGAGAAAAAAGAAGATTGAAAAGTCAAAATTTTCAATGGTAAGGTATTATTTGTCAATAAATACCTTGCCAAGTGTAATCTGATAATCGTATCTCATATATTTATTTAATAGGATTGGATACAAAAATTATTTTTTATTTATTTATTGTCTTTCTATTTATTTTGTAGAAGTATATGTTTATTTTTTATGAAATTTAAAATAAATCAAATTTAATCGCGGAGATAAAATTATTATGGTGTTAATCTAAATAATTTTTTTAAAATGAAAATTTTAAAATCTAAATGAATTTTTACCTTTCAGGTCAAACTGAAAGGTAAAAAGGGTGATACTCGAGTACATTAATGGCTTAAATAAACACAGACCCACCTAATTACTGAAGAATTTAATAAAATATTATTTAACTACAATATAATAATTTTTGAATGAACGAACAGAAAATTTCCCGTCTCAATCTATTCAAAAGGTGTTTTAAGTAGGTACCTAAAATTTAAAAAAAATATAGAACATCTAGATTAAAAAATTATAATAATTTAAAAAATTACTCACCAATCGGCTTGAATTATCCAATCGGAGGACGTTTCGTATCCTTTGGAATCTGTTCCTTATACCACTTTTTTAAATATTATCACTGAAAAAAAAACAAAAAAGGATGAAGATCGTCTCGAGTCTGATTAGACGAAGGATCAGTTAAATAAAGTGATGCTCGGAGATCCCAGATCGTCGGGCAAAGAATTCAACTTGTTGCTTCGCAAAATTCAGGCCTTATTACAAAGCATATATATTTTTGGTATGCGAGTTGTTGGAAAAACGCACACCGATGATAAAAGATTTTAAATAATAACCAATCATTTGACAAGTTGAATTGAGGGGTACAAAAGCAAAGGCAGCGATTTACAAAAATATTTGAATGCAGTCATCGAGAATTACCAATTTAGAATGTACGAAATTCGAGATTTTAGAAGAAATATAGCCAATAATTTATAGGCAACATGATTTTGGAAGAGGTAGATACATAAAATCTAGAATTCAGCACATTGTAAAATAGTAATCCTCGGTGACTGCATTCAAAACATTATTTTAATTTTTTGGATATTGCTTTTATTATGCTTTTATTACTTTCAATTCTGATAATTTTAATTTTATAATAAATAAACTAGTTCAAAGATTAAATTATTGGTTTTCTATTAGTGATGGAAAATTTTTAAGCTTATTAAAAAATCAATAAATTTTTTAATATTTAGCTGGAAATATTTATTTTAAAGTAACTCAATTTTGATTCAAAACTAATCAAAATGAAGATGGTTATTAAAAAAAATCTACGCCCAAAGCCCTGGCAGAATTGAGTGCGCAGTGACGTGCGCATAAACTATTTTTCTTTGTTTCGTGATTTATTTGAAAAAACTACGTCGTAATTATGCACAAATTAAGTGAATTAAATTGACACTATTCCCGCACATGTTGTCTATGGATTCGAACAAAAAACTGATTTTATTTTTTATACTTTACACACCGCAACGCGCTCTTTTTAAACGCCGAACGTTTGGCCTTTCAGTTTTACATGAAAGTTTTACCCTTGCTACGAGATCTCTGCGCGGAGATGCTCGCGTTTCAGATGCTGGACCGCTACTGGAGGCTGGATCCCCCCTCTTCCCGTGTACCCCGCTTCGTCGCGCCCCTCCCCCCCCTTAGAAAGCTCCGGGAGCTACGGCGCTCTCAAGCTCCGTCCAGAGAAATTAAATTGCTATCGGAGTTGCTGTGTGAGGTAAACAGAGGTTGCTTTTTCAAAACAAGGTATTTTTGAAGCGCGTTACATTACGGGAAATTGTAAGCGCGATTAAACGGACAGAATTTATTATTAGGAAAAAAAGTAAGCCATAACAACCAAGTTTTTACTATACTACCTTTCTTTGTAAAATATAACAATAATTAAAGACCAATAAAAACATATAAAATAACACTAAACTTACAGAAATTTATTATATTTCTAAAATGTCAGATGATTTGAGATGTCAAGATTTTGATAGATTCAATTATCATCAATATCGTACCTTATGAATTTCCAGCGTCAAATGATTTAGTCAGAATCAGATTTGAGTAATGTAGAATTCTTCAAAACTAAGCAGAAATCTAAAAGAAATAAATTATTATTTTATTTTTTCCCAAAAAACCCAATTTTGCTGTCGTCTGTGAACCAATTGTTTTGCAAATTTCAAAATTCGTAGTGATGTACCTATTATACCGACGGAGTAATACAAGTTTAGATAATATTCCGCGACGTTATCGGGCCGCCGTGGCGTTGCTAATCAACTTTTCTAATGATTCCAATTTGAAAAAACCAATAAAATTTCTAAAAATCCGAAATTATACTATAATTTTTAATATTTTTTTAACGAAAATTTAATAGATCTTCTTGATCGTCGCCACGAGTCTGCTTGCCAAGTTTCAGCTCGATTGGATCACGGGAAAAGGGTCAAAACTCGATCCAAAGTTTTTGTTGTTGGCAAGCAAGCAGACGCCACGAGTAAATATAAAGGGAGTAAATATAAGTGTTTGGTTTAAAAAAATCCATTTGTTTCTCGCGACATTTATATACTTATTACGGCCGATTGTGTAACTCGTGTTGTGCGAAGTAGACTCGAGAGTGGCTCGATGATTTGAGGGCCACATGAGCTTAAGTACTTACTTATGGTAGAAAAAGTACAAAAAAGTTTCTATGATATCTCTACATGAGAGCGTACGGGGATTACCCTTGGCTTTACCCAACCGAGTTCCTCCAGGGTATGCTTGGCTACAATAGTTTAGAGACTAGAAAGAAAGTGTATCTGATTACGAATTTTTTTGATTGTTGCGCGGTACGATCGATATTCCTGAAATTATGCGGAGCATTGGTTTGTATGTTACCGATAATTACCTAAGACAACGTCATCATAGATTGTTTCACATTCCAATATACAGGACCAACCTGCCAATGGTTATGCCTGTTGGAAGAGCTACTGCTATGCTGAACAATATTACTCTGGATATTGATCTATTCCATGTCTCTGAGACGATATTCCGAAGCAGGATTCTCTTACTTACACCTTTGATGTGAATGATTTTATATATGTTTAATATTTGATTTTATTTACCTATGTTTATATATTTCTAAATTATTTATTACATTTACGAATTAAATTTGTGTTTGTAATGTAAATGTTATATAAAAAATAAATAAATTGAAATTGAAAAATTGAAAAAACAGTTTGTGTAGTAGAAGAAATGGTAAAACTCTAATGGCGATATGTAAATAATGCCAGAGTGTGTTTGCGGAATGTGTGTATAGTTAATTGAGCAGGGAGGAAGGAGTAAAAATATTTTACATATTCTTTAGAAATCTTTAAAATTTTATGTGTCTTATTTACTTGACAGTAAATTATGATATTAGGTCCTTACATATGAAATTGGCGTTTTGCCGTACTGGCAAATTTGATCTCAAATATCTTCTTTTTGGTTAGGAATTCCAAATCCTTATTTATACAGCTATTTACTCATGTATTTGTGTTTTGAAAATTATAATTCATTTGTTTTTTCCTCAATTGTTTTTTTCTTTGCGTCACTCAGTTTACAAAATGAAAAACTTGAAATATCACTTTATTTACGAGTACGAGTTCCACCGTGGCACCAGTGCTGCAGAAACGGCTCGAAGGATTAATGATGTGTATGGCGACGGTGCCGCAAAAGTAAACACAGTGCGTTTTTGGTTCCAACGTTTTCGTTCTGGAAATTTCGACCTGCAGAACAAGCCCCGTGGACGGCCGGAGACCAAAGTTGATAATGAAGAATTGAAGCGTATTGTGGAAGCGGATCCATCGCAAACCACATCCGAGTTAGCTGCAGGCTGCGATGTTAGTGATAAAACTGTTTTAATCCACTTGAAGCAAATTGGTAAGGTGAAAAAGCTTGAAAGGTGGGTACCTCACGAATTGAGTGAAGCAAATCAAAAAACGCGCGTTGACTGCTGCGTTGCATTACTCAACCGGCACAATAATGAAGGGAATTTTAAATCGAATCATTACCTGTGATGAAAAGTGGATCCTGTACGATAATCGGAAGCGCTCATCGCAATGGCTGAACCCTGCCGAACCAGCCAAACCATGCCCCAAGCGAAAATTGACTCCAAAAAAGTTACTTGTGAGCGTTTGGTGGACTAGTGCTGGTGTCGTTCACTACAGCTTTCTTAAATCTGGCCAGACGATTACGGCAGATGTCTATTGTCAGCAACTGCAAACCATGATGGAAAAGCTAGCTGCTAAACAACCGAGGCTGGTTAATCGCTCTAGGCCACTGCTGCTTCATGATAACGCTAGACCACACACTGCACAACAGACGGCTACCAAATTAGAGGAGCTTCAATTGGAATGTCCAAGACATCCACCGTACTCTCCGGACCTTGCCCCAACAGATTACCATTTTTTTCGAAATTTGGATAACTTCTTGCAAAGGAAAAAATTCAACTCCGATGGGGCAGTCCAAACCGCCTTCAAAGATTTTATTGATTCCCGTCCGAATGGTTTTTTTAGTAAAGGGATCGATGAACTACATATGAGATGGCAAAAGTGCATAGATAGCAATGGTACATACTTTGATTAAATAAATATATTATAATAAAAAAAAAATCGGCTTTATGTTCCTCCCGTACTAAACGCCAATTTCATATGTAAGAACCTAATATATTAACTATAACCTCTCAAAAAGGATGGACCTATTATGTTTGATTTTCAGTTTTTAATTAAATAGTTATGTAATATATTAACGAGTAACAAAAAAATATTCCTTAATCAATACAAATGCCTTCAAGTTAATTTGTTAATCCAAATGACATATATATGGTTTCAAATTGACGGAATTCCAATTTATTTGCTTCAGTTCATCACAAAGTATAAATTAAAATTTAACTTTCACAATAAATAAAGTGATCGCGAAATCATAGTACCTACATTGTGTTAGCGTGCAAATGGCGCCATCTGGTAGCGTCTGTTTTGTTAGCGACGGTGTCGTTTCGGCCGTGAAAACATCGTCATCTAGCGTAGCATAACTTGGTAACGTGAGTAGCTAATAATGTTTCATGATTGTTATCTGAATAATACTTTAATAATAACTGAAATATTACGATTCTTCACTTTTATTTAAATTTAAATTTTAAATTTTAAATTTTAAATTTTAAATTTTAAATTTTAAATTTTAAATT
>JADDOH010015355.1:0-31854 GCA_016648135.1 Agrypnia vestita
AGTGTTACTGCACATTTTCTGCGGTGCCTCGGGACAGGCACGTTGCGCGGTGGCTTACCTTGAAAATGTAGGACCACAGTATGGTGGTTATCGAAATGATGTTATTGGAATGAAGATTGAAAGCGCCCCCCTGAAGCCGTTTACGGCGCCTCGCTGTGGACCGCGAGAAAATTTAAACGCCGCGAGCGTGACGGCGAACATTGAGTCCGAACATTCGCACTATATGGAGCGCGCGGTGTTCGGGACCATCACAACCACGGTGATATATTGTTAAGGGACAACGAAGAAGTATGGCCGCGAGAAAAGCGGCCGCCGCAACGCTTATCCGGAGCAATTGCAGCTACGACCGGCGGTTGTTACGCAATACAACGACGGAGCATTTCCGGATATTAGGCGGTTTTTCTTCGTGTCTAAGATTATTACGCGCGACCGCTTGGGTGCGGCGCTCTACAGAAAATTGCCGGCGCGGCAGAGACCGCGCGCGCCGAGCAGATTTGACCGCGGATGAGCGGTGTGCTGCCGAAAGATCGTGGGTATTGCGAGCACAAGCGAAGTCTTTTGGATCGGAGCTCAGCATACTTCGGCGGGGGGCCCCCCTCCCCCGCACCAGCCGTTTGTACGTGGTGACCCCGCGACTGGGCGAGGACGGAATAATCACAATGGATTCCCGATTGTCAGCTACAACAGTCGCCGATATACCGCCAGGCTTGAAGAAACCGATCGTGTTAGATGGCGGACACCTCTACAAGTGACCATAGACCGGCGCAGAGAAAAAAGGTACGGCGCGTTATTCACATGTATGACAACACGAGCCGTACACCTAGAACTGGTATATTCTCTGACGGCCGACTCGGCCATAATGGCCCTACGACGACTCGCCGCCCGCCGCGGACACCCGTGGTATTTGTATTCCGATAACGGAACAAATTTCAGGAGCGCGCCCCACGCCCGGAGACTTTGATGACGGCGTTCGCCGAGGCCGAGAACGTGGTGAACAGCCGCTCGCTGACTCACGTTTATCCACGGTAGATCCACGGACGACTCCCCGCTCACGCCGAACCACCTACTACTGGGCGCGGCCGGGCGACATTCTCATCTCGCCACGTGTGGACCTCTGGATGAGCAGGTCTGCCTCAAGAAGCAGTGGCAGTTCGCCCAGCAGCTTGCAGACATGTTTTGGCGCCGGTGGATCCGGGAATACCTCCCGACTCTCGCCCAACGACGGAAGTGGCAGAAGCCGGCCCCTCCGCTTCGGGAGGGGGCAGCCGCCATCATTGCTGACCCCGCCCTTCCTCGGAACAGCTGGCCGCGAGGAGTCATCGTGGAGGCGGTTCCCGCCGCCGACGGCCAGGTCCGCACGGTGCGACTTCGGACCGCCTCCGGGGACTACGTGCGACCCGCTACCAGAGTCATCACCCTGCCGACGCAGCAGGCGTCGGAGACCACACACGCGTAGATGTCATCACCCGGCCTTCGAGGATCGTGTGCTACCTTCGAGTGCGGCAAAGCCACACGGGGGTGGTGTTTCGCACACGATCCATCCAGCGGCATAAAATTGAATTTTTTAAATTTAATATAAATAACAATATATGGCCGTGTGTGTGTATGTGTAATTGTTACCATAAGGTTTATTTTTTGAACATTTATGCATTTAGTTTATAATATTTCTTATACTCGCGTCGAGGCCTCGACAACTTGAATAGTTTTAAGAATTTTTTGAAATTTTATTCTATATGTAATTTGTAATTTTTTATTGTAAATAAAATGAGTGGAATTAGCGGTCTTATTACTGACGAATCCTGACTGGAGATATAAGGTTTTGTGCATTATTAGGACATCCGCGAGATTCGGAAATAAACGAATCTCACTGTGGAGGATGACGGCCGATCTCGCGGATTAAATTAAATAGCAAAAATATGTTTTTTGCCAGTTTTCAGATAACTGCGCAGCAGATTTGAAAGGCCGTTAAAATGGTCAGGCAGGCCGACGTTTGAACGCGACAAGCCGGCGCCTGGCGGGGGTCAGGCAGGCCGACGTTTGAACGCGACAAGCCGGCGCCTGGCGGGGGCCGCTGGTTTATGGACCAGACGTACGCGGCGCGTGGAAAGTTTGCAACGCCGTAAAATCAGAAAGTTCACGAGATGAACTCAGAAAAAGTGCACAAAACCTGGCATGTCATTTCCTGTCAGAATTCGTTATAAAATAAAGAATCGGATTAGTTTGGAAGGAGATACATCGAGAGATAGGAATCGGCCTTTTTTGAGGCGATTTATGAACGCCGACACATCAGGACACATTAGTAATAATTAAATTCACATGCAGATGTGCCAGGCGTTCAATTTGACGTAACATTTACATATGTACACCTCCCCGTTCGGGAGATAATTTGGCTAGGCGGGCAAAATAGTCCGTTTAGAGGATGGGCCGGCGCGAATCATACCGCTCGGGAATGCTGCGCTGACCACCATCCGCCACTGGGTATTCTCGAGATGTCTCTCCCCTCCCTTACTAATCCCATTTTGACCATTGATTTCCCGCTGTGTCTAGATTTTAAGTATAAATAAAGGAAGATTCCGCAGACTCAGCATCCTCAGTTCGCCGAGACTACTTTTAGCTTGTTACGCTGCCGGTCCGCGGAATCGTGTTTTGAGAAAAAAGTGCCTTTTATTTTTAATTGAATTTCCTGAAAGAGTGTTTTTTGTTGTTGCTTTCTAATTTACCTTTTTGCTTAAAATATTGTAAATTCCTACTGAATTTCTCCCACCGTAACACGGAGACCCACCCTATATATAGCTATTTTTAAATTCGGTTTTTTAGCCGCTCGGGTTTTAAAATATTTTGGGAATTTATTAATAGTTATTTCGAACTTGGTATGGCCTTGTGCGTACCAAACATGTTGGATCGCCAACGAGCTTCGAGCCAACTCGACGGTTTTAAAGTACGCGAACTTAGGGTGACACACGAGCGAAAAAGGTCGTCGAGCCATAAGTTCGTGTACTTACTTACTCGCACGTCTTTCACCCCCTTTAGATATGACCCATGCTGATACTCACCCGCACGTAAAGCCATGTATTCACTAGGGGACAAATTGTCCCTCAAGATCAAATGCGGCATAGAGTCTACGTGACGTTGCAACGTCGCGCACTGTTCCACGACGTCGCGCACAACATAGCGGGGATTTCTACGTGCCGCGGCAACGTTGCCATGCGCCCGGTACCCGAGCGAGCTCACGGCGACATCACGCTGCGCGTCAGTACCACGTGGTATGTTTACAAGTGAATGCGCATGCGCTGTATTCGTCAACATGACATTAATGTGGGGAAACGAAATTATTCTCCAACTCATCGCGCTTTACCAAAGCCGTACAATTTTGTGGGACACTTCAAACCGTGAATATAAAAATAAAATGATGTGAGGGCTAACAGCGTTCCTTAATATTGTCTTGCTTGGCTGTGGAAGGCCCGATTATTTGTAATAAATTGTCAAAATCAGTTGTTGTCATTCGAGTGAAGTTGATAAAAGATCCGTCAGACATTCGAAGATTGCATAGAATATCCATCCTTCTTTCTCTTTGCAGTAAATAATTTCGCACCCACCAACTTTTTCTCCTCTTACGTTTCGATAATCTCGTTAAAATAAATAGATACGCAGCTGTCATTATAATCTCATCGGGCGACATTTCCGCGACAAGTGCTATGTGAGTCCCGGACGTCCCAGTGTGTACAGTTGCCGGCGAACTTCTTGAAATTCTTTGGCGTAGTGGGGGAATGCGCAGAAGACAAAATTTGGGTCTCGTTGGTGGAATGGTACATGTGCAAACTTCCCCCCACTGTGCCGTAAAATTTCAAGATCTTTGCCGGTTACTGTACACGCCAAATGACCGCGTCATTGTCCCCGAAACATGAGCGTAGATGTTGATGCGACATGCCGCTGCCGCGCGGAATGTTTCGCGATTTGTCTCCTAGTGAATACATGGCTTAATGCCATCCGTGCCATCATAGTGCGCACGCGCTATATTATATTTATTTTTTCTCTGTGGTGTAATCTCTCTTTTCTATGGTGTAATCTGTCAATCTGTTACCTGTCAATCAGATCATAATATAACCTCTCGAGATAGAAACGAATTTAATAAAAACTACAATGATTTCGTTAAGATATTTTATTTAACTTAAATAAATTTCGGAAACGTTTACAAATTTACACGCAAAAGATGTACTGCAGTAAGTGGAGAGAAGTTGAAAGCTTATTTCTTTACACTTTTAATCGTTATAAGCATGGAAAAGATCATTGGGTAATAATTTCTGTTCTTTTAATATTTAATGTTGAATTTGAACCTTTTCGTATTTTTAAATGTTACGATATTTTATTTTTATTAATTTAATTGATTGATTATTGTATACACCACGAACCTCTAGTAGTTAAATTATCTCAGTCCGACAGAGGTTTGTAGTTTTATTTACTGTTTTGTGATATGTGATTTGCGTATCCATAAAATTATTTTCACCTAGTGCCGATTTTAAACTTAACTAATTGACAAATTATTATTTTTAATTCTATTGTGATTAATTATGCACGAAATGTTTTTAGAGTCAGATAAAAAAAAAGACTCACTCTACAGACAAGGCGTTAGAGCATTTTGATGACTTCTATGGGTCGGCTTTTGGAGGAAAGTGGGGACCGATCAAGAAGGCACTCCTGAGGAGACACAAATATGTCGCCCTCATTAACAACTTCAGTGATGATAAGGAAACCATGAAAATGTTGGAAGTCATGGGTCTGTACTAATATTTATTGTATATACCACACCACAATGTGCAAATCTGCGCATCTTTTAGTCCCGGTTGTTTCAAGTTCGATTAAAGTAAGCGTTCTTTTAAAGCATAGATTTTTACGAAAACGGATCGTCTGATTGGTGGAGAACGTAAAAATCTATGCTTTAAAAGAACGCTTACTTTAATCCAACTTGAAACAACCGGCCCTTAGTCATTTCAGTTTTAAAGACTTGTAGCATTACCCAGATTTTTTATTTAGTTTAATCAGTTGTTCTTTGTTTAACTCATTCATTCTTGGCTTCTTTTTGTATAAACATAAGTCTTCTGTCCAGATTTTTAATTATTTCCAATTCTTCTGAAAATCGGGAATCAAAATTGTCTATGAAATCATACTTTTTACAATCTTGCGCTGGAATATCATGAACCTGTATAATTAATTCCATGAATTATATATGTTTCAACTTGATAAGCATCCAAGGATGTAAATCTGTTATGTAATCTTTTTTGTTTTTAACCCGTTCCATGCCCAAATCGTGCATTCAGGATGTGCGCTTTCGTGTATACACAACCTTCATCAGGTTAACCGGTCGTATGCCGCCCGTGCGTAATGCGGAATGTACGCTGTCTGCCACGCAATTTCGCACACGATTGCTGTATTTTAGACGCTTTTGTGATGGTTATATTCATGTAAAAATCAACAATTATCGCTAAGAAGTTGCAGTTTCTGGTTTCTCAATATACAGACTTCATTAATTACTTATATTTCAATAATTTCTTGTACGATAATTACTTATTCAATAATTACTTATTCATTAATTATTAAAATAAGTAACCAAATTTACTGTCAGAAATGCACGCACATGTTTACCAAATAAAACCATGGAAGCAATAACACTAAAGATATTGTATTTCAATATTTTCGTTCTAAATATAAATTTAAATATAAAAATTAAATTAAATTACTTAAAAATTAAATATAAAAATGAAATTAAATTTAAATATAAAGAATATAAAAATATTTAGTTTTAACACTTTTTTTATTAAAAAATAACTTTTTTTTTAATAGATAAATAACACAATTCGAAGTTCGAGGTTCGAAGACGACATTTGGAATGATTTTTTGTCCGGTTTACGCGGCAAATGAGGTTACTTGACGAATAGAACATTCATTCAAAAACTGAAATACAACCAATAAAAAGCTTTAAAAACCCATAAAATGTAAAATTCACATACACATGTCTAGAGAGCGCATATCTCAACTCCGGCATGTAGAGGGTACAAAAATGGTAACGTAGATCTATGCTCCAGCATACGACCGGTTAATCTTTTTTTAAGATTTTTTCTAAAGATTTTGACCTCACATATACACACACATATACACACAAGAATACAAGATTTTAGTTCCAGAAGGGCAACTGGGTTATATGATATTCACAAGTATAAATATATTCTCTTCCTAATTAATCATTGAAACTTCACTTCGATAACAAAATCGTTCTTGTACCTTTTGATTCAAATCTATTGACATATTAAATATAAAAAAATAATATTCACCATAATTAATTTTATTTAAACACAGGAGCACATAACATGAGGAAACTTTTTGAGGTTAATGCAAGATATGTGGAGAGTAATAAGAATGAAGATGAAGAAACAATTAATTATACAAAACAAGACAAATTTCAAGATGACTATATAAAGACATATGCGGATAAAGTGTCACAAGAAGAAATCGCCGAGATTTACACCGATAAAGAGGCTTTCGAAGTACCAAAAGTTCTAAACACGGGGGGAGCTGTTATTGGAAAAAATGAACCATTACCGGGAAATAATACACATTCAGCTGTAGGAAGGTATTGTTTTATCTAGCAGGAGATAATAATATAATCATTTGTTTTATAAGGGTATTTATATTAATTATAACACAGAGAATCCCTCCAGTGCATTCCATAGTCAAATACTTCCTTCCATCATTAGCACTTATCCATACACAGTTAATTGAAAGTACATCTCATACCGAGATTGCTAAAAATGGCTTAACATGAACACCTTAATACTAGTAATGTTATTTTATACAACCACACAATAAACATTATTTGAGATTTGTATCTGATTGTATCAATAATTGGTAACTGATTTTTCACAATTCAACAGTTATATCTCAGTTTACCAATCATCTATACAATCAAGTAAAAATCTCAAATAAGAGTAACATGCATAACTGGTTAATGTAACAGTTTGACCATCACTACTTAAACTTAATATTTAAAAAAAAACTAAATATTTAACCTCAAGAAGAAAAAAATGGGCAAGCCCCATTTGAATACAAAATATAAGTTCACAATTGTTCCATCTCCTACGAAAACATTTGTACATGTTACTATATTAAGAATGTTCTTAGGTTAGAATGTTCACATGTTACTACATTACTAGCTCGTTGGTCTTGTGGTTGGGACTCTCGCCTCGTGATCCGAAGATCGCGGGTTCGAATCTCACTCCGGACCAGCAAAGTTAGTCCTATTTCCATAGCACAAGCGTTTGAAAATAGTAAGAATATTGATGTGACATGTATTCCGTGTTCACATCTCTATTTAAAATATATATATATATATATATAGATCAATTTAAACTAGCAGTTAAGCATTCAGCTATCGCTGACATGACAGACACTCCTAGTCCAATGTCAACTTTAAAATTGATGTTTTGTAGTTAATAAATAAATAATAAAACTATGTTTTTGATTTTCAGCACACCCATGGGTGCATCCCTGGCTGCGAGTCTCTCTGATGCCGACTTGGACATGTCCCGGCTCGTGCAGCCGGAGTTGGGAATGACGGCCTCGGCCCTGTGGACGTTCGTTCCTTGCACTCGCCTCATGGGGAGGGACGATTGGTTACCTGAGTCTCACCAGTACAAGTATTACTCGGGTTTGTTAAATAATTATTTAATGTATAATGTATAACCTTATGTAAAATATAATCAAGTGACGAACTATATATGTATACGTAAAATATAATCTAATGTTCAACTGGTCAGGGGATTCTTATTTCAGGAAAACAGCCAAATTAGTACCACAAGCATTTAGTTAATTCGGAAATAAAATATTTGTGTGATATGTCTTCTATATGTACATATATGCAGTTCATTTTTTTATAACAAACTTATTTCTTATTGTTTGGGTCTTCTGGGGTATTATGCCGTATTATTACGACCTTTTTCGCCGTCGTTTCGGATCCCATTGCAGGGTCCATCATCAGGGCTGATGTGTTATTGTGAGTGTTGATGTTATGGTTAAGTATTGGCTTGCAATACCGTGTCGAAAGCAGGGTGAGAACGTTGTCAGTGTTGTGTTTCATCTATTGCCTGATCACTATCTCTGCGGGAACTGCGACGAGATTGACTTTGACATGATGTTTGTACATGATTTTCAAATTAAAAACGTCATGGTATCCGGAGCTTCAAAGTCAATCTTGTCGCAGTTCCCGCAGAGATAGTGATCAGACAATAGATGGAACATACACACAACACATGACTCTGACGCAGTATTACCACGTAACACATAAACACAGAAACACCAAGCTTTCGTTACATATTGCTAGCCAATCAGCCCTGATGATGGACCCTGCAATGGGATCCGAAATGTCGGTCAGAAACGGCATAATACCCCAGAAGGCCCAAACCAAAAGATTCTGAGTGGCCGTGAAAACCTAAGAACATTCTTAAACTTGTTTCTTAGTTTATTTATAAACCCCAGTATTTACCCATTTTATTTATTGAACCTAGTATTTAAGAAAAAAATTTAAATAGATTTGAATTCTCCAATTTAAATGTGCATTTTCACAATTTTAAATAAAATTCGATGTAGATACTTTACACATGAAATTATAGGACTATTGCGATTGACAAATATTACTACTGTAAACTGATTGATAAACATTGTCATTATAGGAGTAAGGATGCCTGAAGTTCTCCACATAGTAGACATGTTATTATTTAAAACCAAAAATTTAGCATCAGATTCTTGCATTGGTTAAAAGCTTTTATCTAAAAGATTTCTGACAAGCAGCAAAACTTTAATATTTATAATTTTCCTTTTACACCTTAAACTATTCCATACAGTGCATTATGACATCATATATCATCTCTTACAGATGCTGAAGACTTTCCGTTGACCATTGAAGATGATGGGGTTTTTGAGTTTCCTGAAAATCTCAACGTGTATTCATTTGAGAATGACAATAATTCTTCTTTCCCCGAACCAAAGTCAGGAACGACAGGTCTGTATTTCTATATTCAAGAGAAGGTTTATTTAGATGCAGTTAGTGGATAGAATAGTGGATGGCGATCCTCGTATCCCATTGGGCATGACACTGGCTTCCCTCACCTAGGATTCCGTGTTCAATTCCCGGTGAGCTCACAATTACTCTATGTGATTTACTCAAGCCTGGGTGTTTTATGATGTGTTTCTTTCTGTAATTCAGCCTGTTGAAGTGTAAATTTTTTTTTAATTAAAATGGATTTTATTAGTTAAGGACACAATACAGTAAAACCCCGTTCTCAAAACCCACAAATCCCAAAATGTTAATTTCATATTAGATTAACCGTGATAATTCGTAATTAGAAATAATTTTTGGCCCCTTGTGCCATAAATCAATACATTTTATTTCACATGATTCAATTTTTTTTTTAAATTAAGCAAATATGTCAATATCGGGTACTTTAGTGACAGAAATGTCGCATTCTTTGTATTAGCATAATAAATATTTTGTTTTCCAAATGATTTCTTGAAAAATGCAAAAATACAGATGTTTTTCACAAAATTAATGGAAGAATTTCACAATTGCATCGCAATTTTCTTTTTTGTACTTTGAATTTCGAATTATCGGGGTTCCATATAATTCAAACTTTTTTGGTCCTTTGAATTTCAAATTAATGAGGTTCTACTGCAATAGGGCAGTTTAACATTCACTGCAAATGCATATTTTGGCATTTTTTACGAAAATGTGGGTTTTTATTATTCATTTATTTAAGAATGTATATGGTAGACTGCAATTTTTAGAGCGATAACTTAGATAGGACCTTTGTTTTTATATAAATGTAATAAACTGAACATTATTTACTATAATTAAGAAAATATAAGCATTAATTAACAGGCCGCGGCCAAAAAAATCGTTTTTGTGTTCTAGGGAAAACAAAGATTCAATGAATATTTATATGTACGCATAATATATTTTTTATACGTTTAAAGTTTACTTCATTATCTAGAAACCGCAATAAAGTATTTAGAAATATTTAATGTTAATAAAATTATAGGTTTATATAAATGCAAGAAAATTTTTCGTTTTATGGTGAATTTTAAAACTTTTTTTATTCATATAAAGGATGTTTTTTAAAAATATTTTGTATTTATATCCGCTTTTTGAGTCTTCATTCACTATTAAAAAGCTTGATTAAAAATACATTAATTATTATTTTAAAATAAAAATTCTAAAGTATGAAAAATGACATTGTCAAAAACCAGAATGTCGATGGCCGCGGCAGAGGCTGGACGTATTTATATAGACGAATATTCCTTGTCATTTATTTCACTATTAAACATACTTCTACGCCAAATTTGACATTTATATGAATTATTATTGTATAATACGCTCAAAAGCAATTGATATCTCCCATATAATAAGGTTTTATATGGATTTGTCGAACGATTTCAGCTTTTTAGCTTTGAACACGCATCACTATTTCAGTCTGCTAAGTTTAGTCCAGCTTCAAAAATTCAAGACTCCATAAGTCGAAATACAGACTGTATGTGCCGTACGCATACACGTTGGCTATCTATAATGTATTGTTTGTCGTTTATTATTGCGGTGTACATTATGATTTGAAAAGTGTTTCAACATTATTAATATGTTTTTTAAATTCTATACATTCGACGTAAATAAAATACGAGAATTTGTCGAATGTTAAAATAATAAACATTTTGACATACGTGGTATGCGCGTGGGCGTAATTATTTTTTGGTTGTCATATTACGATATGTATTGATTTAAAAAAGGAGTTCAGTACTATTAATATGTTTCTTTAATTCTTTACGGAAAATAATAATTCGACTCAAATAAAATATGAGCATTTGTCAAAAGTTAAAATAAGTAAATATTTTGACGGAGATAGTAGTTCCGCGGGGTTGTCTGGGTATTCTGCTAGCGCTCGAAATCAAAGAATATATGACCATCTCTTTCTATCAAAACTTTACTGTTTTAGCAACGTATACATGTAAACATGTGACGAAAGTGTAATTTTTATTTGATTTATGCTCAGATGACATCTCACGCACAGCTTGAAAGTGCATGATCTATCAACGTAATTTGACAGATTCGATAGTTTGCGAAACGGATGTCCAGCCTTAATAACTAAACAAATTATAGAATCTAAATAATAATAATTCTACAACCCTATTGTAACTTGCTAATGTTTCATTACTTTGTTGTGTATCTGCAAAAACTGAACGTTTCAGTAGTAAGAAAACTGTTTAACAACTCTGGAATAAAAAAAACAAAAATGCACACTACATGTACATTGCTTTCACCCTTCATTATTCTGCTTGAAGAGGTGATTACCTGATTCTATTTAAATTAGTTGTTCCGCTTGTTGATGAAAGTGACCGCACCTTTCGAAATTATGATTGTGTACAATAAAAAAGTAGATGTATTGTCATGAGATTCTAAAGCAAAAAGAACTGTACTTTTTGAACAATCTAGAAAAGTATGGAAGTGGCCCAAATATATTTTCGCTTCCTAGACGCTGACGTGGATTCGGAATGCGAGGCGACTTATCTATATACAGTGCAGATTTTGGGCGTAAATATTCTAGTGAGTTCTGATATACAAAAGTGTTGTATTACTATTACCTGATAAAAAAATTTATTAGGAAATGGTTTCATTTTTATTATTAATGAAATGAAAACTATTTATAATGTTATACATTATATTAAATAAATGAAAACTATTTAAAGCAGAATTTATATTTCTTTTGAAAACAATTTATTTTATTCCTTTTAAAATTAACTGTAGGTAGACCTCTTTCCTTATAAGAAAAACAATCAAATTAGTATGTGTAGGCCTATGTTTTGACAGTTTGTTTGATTACACAGTAAGTAAGCAAGTCAATTTGGATTTTTATTTGTTTTTTATTGTTTTTATTTTATTTCATAGGTGTATTAAACTACTACGTAATGGACGGGGCTTCCATATTACCAGTGATAGCCCTGGGTGTAGAACAAGGAGACAGAGTGTTGGACCTGTGCGCCGCACCAGGTGGGAAGTCTCTCACCATCCTTCAGATGATGCGGGCTGATGTACTCGTCGCTAACGATTCTTCTCCCTCTAGAGTCAGCAGGTTCACTATTTCTCTTTTATAGTTTTCGTTTTCCAATGTTTGAAATGTTAATCGAGTCTTATTCGTTACTATCAAAATCATTTGTTTTAATTTTCAGAATACAAAAGGTGTTTAGCGAATATCTTTACGATTTCGCTTCAAACAACAAGTGGAGAGAGAGGGTAATTCTTAACCAGACAGATGGTATTTTTTTTACTGATCATCAAAGTTTTGATAAAGTAAGTAGTTCTAACCATTACTTTGTATTAATTATACCAAAATAGGTAATACATATGTATATCATTCTCTTCCATTATTTAGGTTCTTGTTGATGTTCCGTGTACAACAGATCGCCATTCGCTGAAGGAAAATGATAACAATATATTTAAACCGAGTAGAAACAAGGAGCGGCTTAAGTTACCAGAACTCCAAGCCAGTCTTCTAAGGTATTGTAAAATATTTATGTTAATTAACTGCAATTAATTAATTTTACTATGCCATGTCAGGTAAACAAAGCAAATGGCTTATCAATTGGAAGCGGCGATTGTAAATATCGCTGTGTGGGCCAAAGTATTGCCATGGTAAAAGATAGAGCTTATTCTAAGTATTCCGGGTCTCTTCTTCTTTATTTCATCTCAATTGGTTTATTAGGCTAATGAAATACTGTCTGTTTATTATTCACCCTTATCTAAGTAGTCTATCATGATAATGATCTTAAAATCACAAAAAACTGACCCCATATGAAACCAGCTAAGCAAAACTGACTTGTGCTGAGGAAATGTTTTGATATACATTTTGGAAAAACACTAGGTTTCAATCCGAAGTTGAAATACATGTGAAATCTTTAGTAATTCTACTATTTCCTTAATATGTAGTAATTTTGTAGCTATCTTGCAAACCCATGGCTTTGTTGACCTTTCTGTAATTACCGCGGTTGAATGTTTTACGCTGCAAGGGTCATTTTCCTTCCTACCGTTTGCGTGTAAACTCGGCTGCCCACTTTTAACTGCAGTATTTATTATTAGACAATGTTTTCAACCAACAATTTCTCCAAAGATTTTTTGTTGTAAAATCTTACATCATAAATGAAATTATCACAGAGCAGTTGTATACTACCCAATTTTTCTAAAAATCGCCACACATTAAAATGAAATAGCTATAAAAAGTGAATGTAAATTTTGAATAATTTTAGATTTTGCTTCTATGTAGAAATGAAATGGTTCAAATTATTTATAGCAATAATGAGTTGAGATTGGCTTGTTTTTTCGAGGCTTCGGCATGAAACATTTTTAACCCATCATCATGTGTATGTAAAAGATCAGGAAATAGTTGTTTGTGGTAGTGAAAAGACCTTTACTACCTTTAGGCCGGTCGCACTTTGGATACGAATTATTACGTACGTATTGAGCGCGCACATTGATTGCGTCTTGCGTTGGTGACGATGAGTTACTTTTCGCATTTCTCCAATAACGTTTGTGCCAAATGAATAATCTGTACCTTCTGGAAAACTCTCTTCTTACTCGTAGGCTGCTACGGCGTCGTCGGCATCGTAGAACCAAATGGGTGAACGAAATATACATAATACACTAGAAGGAATGAATTTGGTAAATTCCATCATATTATGGCAGACTTAAATAATGACAAATTTCATGACTACCTATCTAATAGATTCACAGATTCTGGGGAGAATCGAAGTGCAACGAGAGCTCATAACATCGGAGAAATATTTAAAAGTTTTTTGGTTCGAAGTACATAATTATACCTCACCTTCAATAAACCAAATTATTTAACTTACAGGTATTTTTAGTTCTTTAGAGATTCTCCGCCATGATGGTTACGCAGTACAATTGCTTTGGTCCCACAAACGTTTGTGGTCATGTGTCAAATTGACAAAATTTTCAATATCCGTCTTATTAAATCGCAAAAATTTCTGAACAAATCCAGATCATTCGGACATCGATCTATATATGCGTGCACGCACTATTAAATTGTGTATAGTGTGCGATGTTCAATACTACTTCGAAGGTCAAGAATGTACTTGCGTATTCCTACGTATACGTACTACTCAACTTCGTACGAAAACGCATCCAGTGTGCGGCCGGCGTTAGAAGATGGTAGTGGTGTGGCAAAGACAAAAATTGATTTAGAGTTGCTGCTTATTAGCTAACAGCGTCGCATTGATTTATAAATCAATCTTAAGTAATGCCTTGATTGACTTAATTGTTACCATTCTCTAACTACACAGTAATTAAAATCAATATAGATAATGAGGTATCAAGAGTTTTTCCATTTTCAGCAATGCACTGTCAGTGTGTCGCGTGGGGGGAAGTGTGGTATACAGCACTTGCTCCCTGAGCCCCATCCAGAATGATGGTGTGGTCCACTTGGCGCTTAAGCAGGCTTTCGAGGAAAAGAGAATCAAAGCTACCATCAAGTAATCATTTTTATTTTATACTCTTTCGTATTGGTGCTTTGAAGTGCAAATAAATTTATGCGCCTGTTTTTCATCAGGAATCCGTTATCCTTTAATTTTTATTGCGTCTTCTTTCTCCCAAATGTTCTTCGTTAAAAAAGCCTCTATTTTTTATTTGTCAATTTCAGTAAAATATTTTGTAAACATATTCATATAAAATTGACCATCTCGTCATGATCGTAGAACAATGACGGATGTACAAAAAATTCCATATTGACTTTTTTGGATCGTTAAAAAGTGAAAAAAATAAGCCATCTAATGGTATTTAAGAGGTGTATTTTTTCTCATTAATTTAACTGTCGTTATACTCACTCGGTATAACGACGGTTCTGATTTGCGATCGTAGAACAATGTAGCAGATGTAAAAACGTCATTGTACTGCGCTGACTATATTTGAGGTTTTAAAGGTATCCACTTTAAATAACTAACCCGAGTTTTAAAGGAAAATCTTGTAGTTATCGAGCTATGACATAAAGTGTATTTATGTAAATAAAACTTCAAACTGCTCTCCTGCAAACTTGAGAAAAAACACAAGCGTCATTGTTCTATGATTATGACGATCTGTGCATAACATAAATTCAATTGGGACATTAAATGTACATATTACTCCTAGCATAAGACATATGCGTACACACCTTCATACTTATGTGTTCATGGTTACATATTTACAATATATTCACGTATTATGTATTAAATCTGTAAAAATATAAAATCTTTAACCTGCTACTAAAGACGAAAAGAATTTGAGATTAGTGTAACTTTTCCATACAAATAAACATTGCACATTTATTAATTTTTACTTTATCTTCCATCCTACTTTATTTTCATTTGTGCAGATTATTCACAAAGAGCATCCAGCCGATCAAAGCCTTATTTCGAATTGGAGAGGGAAGAACTGCACCGCGATACGGCCACCTAATCACACCACATCTGTCTGCCAACTTCGGACCAGCTTACTTCTCCAAATTAGTCAGAACTCAGTAATGTCTAGTCTATATTTGTATTGTAGAAAATATGATATATTAAATTAGTCTTCTTAAACATTGTTATTATTTCAGTATTTTTACTTCCTTTCTTTTAACTCGTGGCGTCTGCTTGCTTGCTTGACGAAAACACTTTGGATCGATTTTTAACCCTTTTCCCGTAATCCAATTGAGCTGAAACTTTGCAAGAAGACTCGTGGCGACGATCAAGTAGATCTATCAAATTTTTGTTAAAAATATAATAATTATAGTATAATTTTGGATTTTTCAAATTTTTAATGGTTTTTTCATACAATTCGGTAAGTTGTATGGAGATTCCGACGCATATGGTAGACACGAAACCCGAAAATGAGAATTGTATTGTAGAAACTTGGTTTTTACTTTTTTTTGACTAATCTTGAAAATTGTGAGGGAAATGCATGTTTAAGAATGATTGATTTTGGATCATACAAACACAAAAGTGGTAAAAGTTAAAACCACTTTGCAAAGCTAATAACTTTGCGAGTTTTCGTCCGATCCTGAAAATGAAAACTTTTTCTGAAACCGTCTTTGGGACCTGATTTTTATTTTATTTTCGGGACCACCCCCCCTACCCCCCTTCAGCTGGGCCCTTCACAAAAACAAATTATTATTTTCATTTTTAGACTCTTTTGCAATTAAACATGGTGTCGGAGAAAAAAAATAGAAAATATTAATGGTGTAAAATCCGACTGTCTTTCTTTTGTATGTTGGAATTTTGTATCCGTCTCTTTCTCGTGGAGTAATAAAAATAAAACCCCTTTTTTTAACTTTTTTTACCGAGCGTAGTGTATCTGCGACTGTGTGCGCATAGTTTGAATGAAATTCAAAAATTAAGTATCTTGATCGAATAATAGTTAGAGGCCATCTTTTGCCCATTTTTTTTTTTGCCCCTTCCTTCTTTTTTTTGCAAAGTTACAAGCAAAATCAGAATTATTTTCAAATAATACATATTCAGTTTTTCTCCAAGATGCTAAGAACGGCACTCGAAAGGCTAGGTTCCTAAATAATCCACACTTGTGTGACGTCATTATGATAAAGCAGTATAGATGAAAATTAGTTGTTCCAGGAAGCATCCATCCTATACAAAGAAGAAGTTTGAATGACATCAAATGAAAATTTTTCTTGCATATAAAGAATTTATAATTGTTTTTATGGTTAAATTATTATGAGATTTATGATTTTCGGCGAATTTCGCAATCGCATTGCGATTTTTTTGTGCGAGAGAAGTGTTTTGAATTTCGAATTAACAGGGTTCTGCTTGATTGTAATTTTTTTTATTGGATCCCTTGAATTTCGAATTAACAAGATTTTACTATATTAATAAATTCATTGGTTTTTTAATCTCGAGGAGACTCATTTACTTTAGTCGTCAGTTTTTTAATAATGATGCACTGAATGAGTCAATATTCTGATGTTGCAGACTATATTTAAAAAGTAGCAAGCTCAAATTATTACATTCTGATTAACTTCAGAATTTTAATTTTAACTAAATCGTTCCTCAAGTGCCACTAAAACAGTTAAAGTAAAGTTACTTACTAAACTTAAACAAGTAAGAAATTTAAAAAGGATGATAATTGTACGCCTGGAAATGTAAAATAATATAAGGCAAAATAAATTAACTTTATTTTATTCAAATAATAGATTACATTATTTCAAATACATATTTAAGTAACAAATAATAATATTATAGACTTACAAACATACATTTTGTATATAAAGCAAAACATTTTTGTAGAAACAAAATGAATTATTATTAGTATGAAACATAATTATTCACTTGTTCAATTCATAATCTAGGAAAATAAACAATTTTGGAGTGTGGCGAGCAACCTCACAACATTGGAAACCGGGTGATTTCAAAGATTGAATTAAGCGATCGTTAAAAAATCACTTTGTAAACAATCCTAAACGACAATAATATAAAAGCTGCATATTCACAGTGTAATACAATTTTTCATGGCATACTTACCATGTAGAATATTTCTAAGGAGCTCTTAAGTATCTCTCAAGTTTTCTTCATTCAGTAAGTATTCCGATAAGCTCAAACGGTACAACTTTGCTTTTAAAATAAAATTATAATAAAGTCTCTACAGTACTTAGTATAATTTTTATTAAAAATATATTTTATAGACCATAATAATGCATATATTAAATTTGTAACAGAAATATTAAATGAATATCATTCAACACAATGTCCTTAGCATTACCCTAACATACCCACATAAATAAATGAAACTCTTGTGACGACTGGCAATATAAGCAGATTAAGATGAATCATTATTCTTGTTTGTCATGACACGGTAGCAATTACACATATTGTACATATGTTTGTCATGGCACTCTAACAGTTACACATACATCTGTATTCATAAACATCAAATTTTATTTTAACAATATATTATGCATTTAAATAATTAGCACATCCAGATATTGGGAGATAACAATCTTATGGAGTTAACATATTTTGCTGTGCAAATTTGTTACACTAATTAAACTTAATTTAAAGGGTGAGTTTTTCTAACATAATTACCTATATTTAATCATTTATGCTACGTGAGTACAATATTTACTAACAGTATAATATCTTATTTGCATATTTTCATCACAATATTCAAACGTTCATCTCAAAAATTTTATTAATTAAAGTTTTTCTTTAAAACAAATTCTGTAAATTATTACCATATTTTTTATTACTTTGGTATACAGTACAGTTTTCATAATCAATTTTCTCATAAATGTTTTATTTTTCAAATAAGAACCTAACTTATTATTTTGTGATTTATAAAAAAACAGTACATAGAGTGTTAATATTCAAAATCTAAGACAGCTCTATTCTAAGAAGTCACCGATAAGCATTGCATATAGTTTATATATTTTTAAGTATTTGCATATTTTACATCGGTTTTATTTTATTATATAAAACGTGGGTTATATTTTAAAACAATATTACATTATTTGGGAGTAGAAGCTCTTCATATTAATTTACTATTCACCCAATATGACAGGGTGTTGAATATTGCTAGATATACTATTCATTACATGCGTTCATAAAAAAGAGATAAACAGAAAAAAATTGCATCATAATATTGGCACTAACATAAGTAAATACTGTATCATTTGTCAATTTTTATATTCTTATTAACGCTATTTATTTGCTCATTCCTTATTTTTGTCCAAAAATTTCACTCAAAACGATGATATTACTATTTTTTGTAATATAATAATATAAGTAGAATCATTCTACAAGCTAACGTATTAGTTGTTACATAAACGTTGATCATTCAAAAGTACTCTCACACTTATTTAATCTCTTAACTGTTAAATATACCTTACTTAATGAGACCCAGAATGGGTATTAATAAATATGTTTCCATCGAATAGTCCTTTAGAAAAAAGTGATACCAAATTGACCATTTTGAACACAAGTGGGCAAATGACTCAGTATCTATTTATGTATATTTTATTTGATGGAAACTTATTCAGTACATCTAAAACATTTGTAGATCAAATATTCCCTAAACATTTAAAGCAAAATGTTATTTTCTATAATTGAAGTCTTTGTGAAGTCAAGTGAATTCAAGAAGATGGACTATCTGGTTACATATGTGTACATTTCTGAAGATTTGATGGCGGCCATCACAAGGAATGACTGAAGCAGCTTTCAATTATGTAATAAATGTATTATGTATGAAACTCGTGTTTCCTCAGTTGAGAATAAATAAAAATCAATGCTTGCGTTCTACCAGGACATATTAACAGCTGTAAAATCTCACACCTGACAGAATTCAAAACAGAGCATTGAAAGCGGATGTCTGCGGAAAATACTGCGGCTTGATTTTTATAAAGAATACGGAGGTAAAAATAGAACACAGACACTTCATTCAGCTGGTACGAATCAGGATCACCTCTTTGAACTGAGTATTGTTTCCCGCCATTACTGAAGATCAAGCATGATCATCGGCTGTAATAATGAAAATATGCAGGACTGAATGGAAGGCAGCATCAATTTGGTGATCTGCAATAACAGACTTCTTATTACTAGGCAATCTGCCCTCAAACAGCGGCTTTACATACTCAAAAGAAGAGAATAATAAGAATTTTTCTAGTTACAAATAAGACTGATACATATTGAAGTAACGTACAACTCTAGTACTTTCACCTTATAATATGTATTTAATTGATGATCTAAATTCAAATTTTAAATTGTTTAGATACGTAATAATTTCTCCGACTCTAACACCATCAAACCAAATGCTATTCTCATTCTTTAAATATGTATGAGAAATCAGGCGATGCTTCATTAAAAAATTTTTTTGAATATATCGACAGTCTCCACATAATATACTGTTGAATCTGCAATTTTTTTTTCAATTTACTATCTTGAATTATCCAATTTACTCTATATTTATGGACAATGTTAAAAAAAAATTGTTTCAAACATCATATATTAAAAGAAAATTAACCTTATTTTAACATTATCCGAAAATATAGAGTAAATTGGATGCTTTAAGATACTAAAGTGATGATTGAATTTTTGCAGATTCTACAGTATTCTACGTAGGGACCTTCTATATGTATTTCAATTCAAGCGTAAATTGGATACAGTTTCAGGTAAGGAAATTATTGTTTAATATTTCTATTGTGACTTTATTATAGGATTTCCTGTACCTATCTGTCTCCTGTCTTATTCGAAGGGAGGACAGAATTAATCTTGAGGGGTGAGTTTGGCAACATCGTTAGACTTTTCATTGAGCGGCTGTCCTTCCATTTTTTCCTCATCTCCAGTCTTCTGCGCACGATTCCATGGCTGCTCCTCTCCGGACCCAAAGATCATGTAAGCCAGAATCTCAACAATGTATAGTCCGATAGTCACAAAAAAGATTATACGCCAGGCAGATATCGTTTGCTGAAACAATATAATTTTCATTATTGAGCATTTATTCAGATTCTTCTAATTTATATTTTATTTGTTTAGCTCATAAGACGTGTACTGACTTAGGCCCAGTTATTTTGTTTAAAGCATAGATTTTTACGAAAACGGATCGTTTGATTGGTGGAGAATGCAAAAATCTCTGCTTTACACAAACTTTTACTTTAATCCAACTTGAAACAACCAGCCCTAAGTAATCTATAATCGCTGCAGTGTTATGTAATTATATAAGTAAGTACTCGGATTTTCCCAAAATCTAAAAAAAGGTACTGCACTGTGGTGAAATTATACAAATACAGAAACAGAATTTCCCTAAATAGCCAAAAAGCAGTTAACGTGGGCTATATTTTATAAACATGCTATCTTTTGCGAATTGTCATATGTATATATGCAGCCTTTCAAGAGGTTAAAATAAAGATGTTTAGATATCTCATCAATATTTTTATTATTTATTTGAAAGAAGCTAAGTTAAGCACTTGTGATTTAATATTTGGACTTATTTGGTGGTTGATGTGACTCAATCCCTGACTACTAGATCTCTAGGCTAGTATCTTACCACTGTGCCAAACAAGCCAAAATCTTATCAATGTATGGGGACATTTGAAATGCTTTTTGGTCTATTTTATCGAGTAGTCACAAGTTCAATCCAGACTGGCAGGTTAGTTCTGCTTTTCATAGCACATGCTTAGTTTGAAAATACATACATAGTAATAATATTAAAGTGACTCGTATTCTGTGTTTACAAGTCTTTTATTATTTTCAGATCAAGAATATTTCCTATTTTCCTATACAAAACATTTCTTAATCAAACTTAATTTTTTAATTTATTGAAAATAATACGTATTAGGAAACATTTATTTCTGAAAAACAAAATATTCTTACATTTCCGTGAGTCAAATGACCGACAAACAGAGGCACGATAATTCCAGGTAGAGTTGCACTGGTGTTAGTGAGCGCCATAAGGGTTCCTAGAAGAAAGAAATACAATACATTACCATCAGGGGGGGGGTTATCAATCTTTCTTTTTTTTATTTCATAAGTGTGTGATGATTATAAGAACAGAGCATACCCGCGAAGTTAGGAGCGATATCAATGTGGTTGGACAAGAATCCACAGAACATTCCTCCGATGCAGGTGACTCCAATAGCCATGAGCGCCACTGCCAAAGTGTGATAGCATCCCACGTAGCAGAGACCCAGGAGGCACACCATTGGGACAAATGAGGCTAAAAAAGTAATACCATGTATTATTCTGCACAGTGTATTATTTTGTTATTATCATAACAAATTAAAATAAATCAATTTATTTACCAAACAGAGTTCCAATCTTTCGAGATGTAGTGGTGGTAATTTTTCCCTTTTCCTTCAAATAATCCAGGGTGCGACTCAGACACAAGCTGAATATCCACAAGGTAAAGAAGGGGATCGCTGTTGTCACCGCATTCTGTAGAAATCAAAAATCACTTTACTCAATTACTCAAGTACAATAAATTATGTCGATGTCTCAATAATGCGCAACAAAAGCGAACCTCGGTGATGTTGAACTTGAGAACTTGTTTCATGTAGAAGGGGAGCTCGATGAGCAGCATGTACCAGCCCCAGTTAGAGCAAGTGTGGGCCACGAGGATAGCCAGGAACGGAGGGGATGTCAGCACGGCCTTCCAAGGTACAGGAAGAGTCTGAAAATTGTTTTATAATTAGATTATTTTTATACAACAATCCACACTTGTGCATCAAAAATGTAGAGAATACTCTTCACTCAATAATTGCTGAAGCTTATCTGCCCTTAATCCAGGTTATTTGGTAACAATTAGTGATGCAACGAATACTACTTTCACGAATACAAATACGATTAATTCAAGAAGTTAATAAATAATACACCACTGTTCTTTTTTCACTAAGAGATTTAATAATTAAAATTTACCACCGGCAAATTTTTGTTTAAAAAGCACATTTCTTTTATCCGTTTGTACATTCCCAGCGGTCGAAAAAAATATCACTTTTTTCACGCTTAAGAGAGGTCATGTTATTAGATTTAGTTTGAAATTATTTTATAAGAGTTAACACTTTTACACACAGCGGAAATAAAATGGAACGAATAATACGTATTACAAAACATAAACTATATGAAATAAGCACATAACCTTAATAACCCAATGAAACTAGATGAAAGAACTCATGTTATGCTGTGAAACAAGTAACAATTGACAACTTGAAAACTCAACAAATCCATTTATTCTATGTTAGAGGAATCCTCGACAATAGAGTGCGTAGGTGTGTTCGGATACATGGTGCACAGCCAAACCGTAATTTGCGTTGCGTTCAGTTGTAAATAGTTTTTTTTTAATATTCGTGATGATATTCGTCGAATACGAATATTCGTATTTGTTGCATCACTAGTAACAATATGGTTCTTACCGTATGATGGATGTCATGTGAGTTGTTTCCGAGTGACTTGGTAATCATGTCCCTCTCCTGTTGATCGATGAAAGGTTGCTTCTGCGGAGAATCTTGGACCAATAATATCCACAGGACACACCAGATACTGGATAGACCACCCATCACATAGAATACTGACTCCCAACCTGGAATGGTAACCGTGCATATTATCCATTGTTAAAATAATATTAGGTTTATGCATGATGAAACTGTCTAAAATCTGAAAATAATCTCCCTGCAATTTTAATAAATTCAGTATGTTAATCAAATTAATAATAAAGTATAATTAAGAGCATGGACTACCGAAACTTGGCAACATTTTATAGTGAATGTATTGAAATGAAAATATTGAATAATCTCATTTCATTATTAACATTTATACAATAAAATTTACGATGTTAATGAATATTAGATACTGTGTACATAATTATGTGATGAAATGGAAATCATTTATTACAACATAGATACCGGGGACTAGATTTATTTTATAAATATTAAAATGATTCTCATTTAAAAATTTGATAAATCATTTTTGTTTCCTGTGCTATTTTTATCTCTGAATTGTTTTAGATCTGTAATTAAATGAAACTATTTCACCACCAGAATACTTTGTAAAACGGAGTTGATACATTTCAACCTTTAGTGCAAGTGACAAAGGGCATGGAAGTAATGGAAATTTTTTTTCACGTAAGCAGTAAAAATATAAAAACATATTGAAAATTGGCCCAGGCACTTAGGTCTCTGGCATAGTCACAATATATAAGTGTTATGGTGGGATTCTTGGCGATTCCAGTTCGCGGATTCAGTGGAAGCTGGAAGATGAAATCTCAGGCAGAGAGACATTTCAGAGATGAGCTTCACGCAAGCTCGGCTTAGTACTGACTCGGTCCAGCAGGAGAAGACTGCGGCGGTAGTATGATAGGTTCGCCAGGAATACCTCCCGGATATCTCCTACGAAAGCGAGGGCTATTAGAAGCACTTTCCAAACAGATTAACCTGCCAGATGATAACAGTACACGGCTTTTATACTCTCGGCGGCGGTGGGGATGATGCATTAGCGACATTGACGGCTGGACAGCCCAGAAAATCACTTCTCGGAATGGGTATCATTTGGGAAACAAGTTGTAGTTATAAGGGATAGTTCTGAGGTTCTAAGCCTTTCCAAGTAACGGACACTAGTGCAGGATTTTTAGTATACCCAGGTACCCGTATCACTCGGTTCTCTTATAATTCATAGTTTAGCACACAGTGGCAGATCTTTCCATTCTAGATCTTCACTGAAAATATGTACTCTTTTTAATATGTAATGTGTGGTCCAATGATAAATTTGATTCTTTTTTCAAATATTTTTTCTGATCAAAATTTCATTGATATTGTCATTGTCATTCTGTATTTGGTATTTTAATGATGAGTATGTACCAAAATCTGTGTTCAAAAATACCCCCGAATTGTAAGATAAATATGTAATATTATTTTAATTTAACTATCTAAATATTATAATAAAACACAAATTACTTTGTTTTCACCACTATATTAGATTAAAAAATCTACATGTTTCGAGAACAATGTTCTCTTCATCAGGATGCCTTCATACAGAAGAAGAAAAAATATTCTTCGAACAGTCAGTATCTAAATATATTTTTTGTACATTGTAATGATTCCGAACCTAATTTTATTTCAGAAAATCTACGATATGTTTTGGTATCTTGATTGGTATGTCCAAAAACGTTTTTAATGAAAACATAATGTCAATGATATACAATTTTTTAAGAATTTAAATTAGGTAATATTTTACAGTTGTTATATCCTAGGTCCCTTATCTATAAAACTGCTGTTTTCTAATACTGGCTAGTTTGAAGTTCGATACCTATCTTGCATTCAAATTGAATTCCAAATTCAAATGAAGGTCATATTAGAACTAGGAGATTCCTTTTTCAAAATTAGTTATTCATTTGTTTTCGATCCATTTGTTTTTTCCTTGATATCGCGGGTCTGTGACCATGGAGAAAATGAAAATTCATGTTATTTTCTGCCATGGCACTAAAGCTGTACAGACAGAACGCAATATCAACTATGTGTATGGAAAGAGTACCGGGAATGAACGTGCAGAGCGTTTTTGGTCTGATCGCTTCCGAAAAAAAAAAAGTTTTTTTAGTACATTTTCGAGTATTCTTGAAAAAATTGTATATAGGTATAAAAATGTTGTTCCTATTCTGAATACAAAATAATCAGATATGATTCACTTTTATAATGTACACTGTTATCTAGATATAAATAAGTTTCTTATTTTATTGTAATAGGTGTAAACCGTAGAAATAAAATAAATAAATAATATGCATAGAATAAATTTATGAATAAACGGTTCCAAATGCCCCTGACTTGATTAAATGTGCAATTTGAATGTTCGGCTGAAATAAATTTTTGTGATGCATGGAAAAGTTAGAAAGAAATATACTTTTAAGCACAGAACATTGCATGAAATATAACAAAGCATGTTTGGCTAAAAAGCAGATACAGTTTTCAAATGCGATTAAATTTTGAAAGGAAAATATAGAATAGAATTGACACGTGTCAGTCACCAGAGTACACAATAATAACAAAAAACATTGATTGTCTAACCTCAAAGTTATTGCTTTAATATTAAAAACAAAAATTATTTATCTTTTATAATGTGTAAATAAATGCAATTTATTTTTTATTGGTCGTATCACGGTATCTCTCTGGTGCTAGTGCTGAAACAAAATAATTAATGGAAGGACACTAAATAAGTGAGGATATTCTGTAACAAAATAATTTATAACATGGCTGCTATAATAAAAAGTGAATAAATTGCACCGCAGTAATATAAAAATTGTGACTACATATAATATGTTTACGATATGTTTTGATCAACCGCCAAGAGGTTTTGTATTACACATGTTAAAAATATATATGTTTGTATTTCTCTCTCATTTTCACTACCATTGGCTTCACATAAAAGAAGAAGACAGATTATAACAGAATGGTACAATCATATCAAAGCTCTCAGTGGTTAACCTATAGAGGTTGGGTATATCAGTCTTCAGATTATGTTCACTACATATTGAAGACATTATAGATGATGACAAAGACGATGATGGATTATTTCATCAGTAATCAGTAGTTTTATTGTAAGTAGCTTATTGTGCTGATAAATATCAGATAACACTAGTAAATTTACATGAAACACCAAAACAATTGTCATTCTCTAACAATCCCTGCCTGTGCCCATCTATATGTAATTTCCAAATTAATAAGATATCTAGATTATGTTGTGAGTCCACTTGACATGGATGAGGATCGTATAAAAAGAGGTTTTGAATTTTTCTTTTGAATTAATTATTCAAACATTTTAAAGTTTTGCCTGCATATAAAGAAATTATTAATTCTCAAAATGAGCTTCCGTTTGGCATAGTGGAGAGCATTGAATTTCCATTCATTATATCTACATACAGATTTATTGTTAATAAAATCAATCAATGTTAATTGACAGGAAATCACCGTGTAAAATGTAACCATGATTTGTGTTAATTCCTAATTTTGTTAAAATAATTAACAAAACACACGCAGTAGAGTTGCCTTACGCCTGTGCATTGTTTACCATATCTAGTTATCTGTTAAGTTCAAGGGAGTCTATAATTTCATTAATCATAATTAATAATTTCGCACTTACCCAAATTTGCAGATAGCACTCCAGCTAGCAGCATGGATATCACGGTACCGAGCGCCGTTCCAGCGTATACCACAGCTGACAGAACTCCTCTCTCTGCAGGCGGGGCCCACTTGGCCAGCAGCACGTGCATGGCGGGGAACGTCACCCCCTAACAAAACCAGCGCTCTTAATTAGAGCTTAATTCAACTTTCTTTCGAGCGTTGAACTCAAAAATGGTTAAAGAAATGAGAATCTATTAAGGCTCTCATCAGATATTGATACAGCATGTGAGATTATGAGATTACTCTCAGCATCTTGGAATGGTTTTATGTCTCACCATTGCAAGGTCAGAGCTTAGTTTAAATCTTCATGCGAAGAGACTGAAGAACTTAAATTTAAAATGTCCAGAGTACATTTATTTCTAAAAATGACACAGAATAACATTTTTCATTTTGAAAAGGTCAAGATTCCTGACGTAATTACCTAAATTACATATTTATAATACATTATCTATCAGAACTCCTCAATGAATTAGTTACATTATTTGATATATCAAAAGCGGTTTTTCATTAAAGCGACATATTATTTTATGCAATAAAAGCATTTCATGAATAGCACATGTACACAACAGCAATAGTGATAATTGTATTCACAATGTGAGCGTAAATGAGTATAAATTTAAAGCACATCCTCTCAGTAAAAAATAATGCTTTTGTTGTTTATACTGCTTGGAGCATAAGGAGCTCTTTATGTTTGAAAAGGGCATCCTCAAAAATACCAGCAAATTAATAAGAAATCAAATTCTAAAACATAATGAATGTAATATATGTATGTATAAAATAAATAAATCCAAAAATAATATTGTCAAAATAAAATAATTAAATTATTCGAATTTCCGATCTGAAACGTGTTTTATAAATTTAATAAGGTGTCACTGCAAATTTGATATGTCCAAGTTCAACCACAAAAAATTCAGAGCTATCTTTGATTCTCCATCGATACTTCATGCTCATGTCATCAAGACAGATAAAATTTTATAATATTCATATTAATATATGTATATTCAAGCCATCTACTTTCGGTCTTTTCTGTTGCCCAGAATATATATAATTCACATATGTACATTAGCCACTAAGCTATTGGTGCTCTTATTACATAAGTATGTACATTATGATGTAAGTCAAGAAGACAAGGATTCTCTAAATAAAGAGAGAAAATGCCAACATCTCTTCAGTCGTTAACCTAAAAATTGAATTATGTTTTATACCTATAAATGTGTACTCTGAGAGCTTGAAAAGATAGGATTGAAAATGTAAACATGGAGAGATAGAGTGATCATAATACATGTAACATACAATAAAGACAGAAGTGTGCAACGAACAATGTTTACAAAAAATGATAACCATCACCCTTATGAGACATGCTTGCCATCACCGTTTTAAGCTTAGTGTGAGCGAGGTGGCAAGTTTGAAAAGCTCTCTTACCCAGTCCTACCAGCATGCTGATTCCTGTGAAGTATCCCTTTACGCCGCCGAGTCCTTGTCCCGCGTGAACCATTAATGTCATTTTGACTCGGTCGTTTGGTGGCGCCCATTGGCCTAATAAGGTGTACAGCGCCGGCAGAGCCATACCCTTATGATGTGATAAAACCAATCACCCATCATCTTTATATTTCGTTCACATTATCACGTAATCTAGGAGTGATGTTATCAAAGGGTTTGAAAATTATGTCTACCGGTTTATCACTGGATCAATAATCAAATTGTATCATCTGACAGTAAAATTTTTTGATCAAATTATCATGAATGCAACTGTATTAAGATTATTTTTTAAAAACACTTTATGTAGTGTTACATGTGAGAAATAAAATACCAAAAACCCTTATTGGTACAGTGAAAGAAATATGAATATGCTGTAAGAAATATTTAACAGCACAATGAACATATAATATTTCCAACGTTTTGGATGCATTGATTGTGCTAGTTTATGTACTTTAACAAGATGAAATCGTTTGAATAAGATACTTTATAATACGTATTACTAGTTGTGGGTGCTGTATATTTGTCATCTTTCTTTTTATTTAAATAAATCAATGAGTTCTTACTTAAATCGTTGTATAAATTGTAATAGGTATGCTGATTCGGCACCTAAGAGTTGTCGTAACTTTATCTGTCTTTGTTCTCAGTAAGAGCGTGTCAATTTTCCATATTTCATACATAGTAAGTAAGTAAATGAGGAAAAATTTTAAAACTTTTATACATACATATATGTATGTTATTTGAAGCATTTTCAATCAGCTAATATAATAGTTTTATCAGGTTTACATCACTATCATTGCTGGCTGTGACAACCAATCTAGTAATCAATCAGAATAAACCAAAGAAACTACACTATATTTTTGCCAAAAAGTATGTGTTATTTTAAATAATTTCATTAATATTTACAAATATGGTATATCATCACTGTATGTATAATTAATCCTATGTGACGTCTTAGTACATTATGAGATAAACGAATAAAACTGTTTTAAAAAATAATTGCACAGACTAGATTTATGAAAAATATTTTAAATAATTACTAGGCAGACTTTCCAGATGAATGGCAATGTTTTTTTAGTATATCTCCATTATTTATACGAAAAATTGACAAATTGTATCGTTCATCTCAGAATGTACTAAACGGCACATAGGATTTATTATATATACAGCAACGATAATATAATTTGTGCTTGATGTGCCACTAGTGTAGATGTAAATACCAGGGCCGTGCAGTGAGAACAAGAAGCATGACTTTTATTTAAATATATAATTGAAAAAAAAATCGAAAATAAATATTTATCTGGCAGAATATTATGAATAATATGTTAAAATTCAAATAATATGTTAATTACCGTGATAGGAATATTACGAGATATATCTCTTATTTCGATTTCTTTTTAAAATATATGCTTAAGAAATAGTCATGCTTCTTGTTCTTACTGCACGCCCCTGGTAAATACATACCTAAATATAAATATATATTTTTTCTATATTAAATAAAGCTTTTATGCACACTTAAAAAAACTCATCTATAAGTAAATATATTTTTAAATTAAATTAGTGGAAATACAAAACAATGCACTGATCATGCTCCCTGTAAAACCCATTTTGCAAAAAAAAAAAAAAGTGAATTGATTTATGAAAATTTATCTAGTAAGCATATTTATTTAACACTGATAATAAAGCATAACATAATGTTTTGACACGACAATGAATTTAATAGACGGCTCCCCAAAACCTAGTAAAAAAACTACAACAGCCAGTAACAGAAAAATTATGTTTTTTTCAATACTACTGTATACATTTAACACAATTCCTAAAGTTCCCAATCCACAATCCCATCAGTGACATGTTCTGCAGAGTTAACAAGATCTGCAGCTGTCACTAGGGACAGTGCCGGTGACTGCTACACATTGACAATACACATTTTAACCAGTGGCATACTAACCGTTATTTGAGATTTGTATCTGATTGTACCAATGATTGATTTTTCGCAGATCGATGGGCAACCATCAGCACTTGACAACAGTAATATCTCAGTCATTAATCATTGATACAATCAGATAAAAATCTCAAATAACCGTTGCATGTGTAACCGGTTAAAACAACTGTTTTATCATCACTAATATTTATGCAGTGTATGTGGCCTTTGTAAGCTTGATCAACAATAATTTCCTCTGCAGGTATTACATTTTCATGATCACTATTATTTTTTAAGGAGACTTTATCCCATTGAGACATTTCTTAAAGAAAGTAAGAGTGTTAAATACATTTTTAGTGACCCAAACATTCAATTAAATCGTCGTTAAATCTTTTAACACATATTATATTATTTTCACACTTGTCCCTGTAAACTAGAAATGCTGTCACAAATAAAAAGCTGATTCCCAATGCTGTATAGTTAGTTATGTTAAGTACTCACCCCTCCGATACCCTCGCCTATTCTCATAGCGATGACAGCAATATGATGTGCCTCAGCCATAACGGGAGTCAGCAGCGTGCACACAATATTGATCAGGACACTGAAGAACATCACCCACTTTGCTGAAAACAGCTCCGCAACTCGAGCGCCTGTCAGGGAATAAATCTGTTTCTTATTCTGTCCGAATAAATCAGAGAGCATGTATCTCGAATTTATGTATGTACGTATACCAAAGATTTGGGATACAAAATTGCAATTTGTGTAAGCAAAGAACTGAACTGTTGCTTTCGACAGCATGCAAGCAACTTAAAACAATTATTTATTAAAACATGCTTGGATATTTATCAAGGATTTTACCATATAGAACATAGCGCTTACCAGGAATCTGCGAGACAAAGTATCCCCAGAAGTAACAGGACAAGATCATTCCTTGAAGAGGCTCGGACCACGTAAAGGGTCCATCCTGGAAACATAATGCATAAAATGATTAGTTCATCTTTTGTGACATTGCATCAGTGAATATTAAATATAGATATATAAAAATATTGTTAAAAACCTAACATTTTAATAATACATATTATAATGCCTAAAACGGCATTATGCCACGTTCATTGGCAATCATACTTGTCTGTGATTGCCTCCAAACTAGTGATGAGCACAAAACCATGAACTGCGAGTCAATTATTGCTATTGTTAGGTAATAATAAGGTAATCGAATACCAATAGTAATTTGTGTGATTCCAATATTGATATCATGAATAAACTTCAATGGAATTCAGTGAGTAATCACGATATATTACAACACAAATTTACTAATCATTTTTATTGAATACCAATCAATCACACGCGTGCATCACATTGGAAATAAGTTCCCAAAATTTGTTGACATTTTTTTGTTGTAGGAGTATACTAAACTAAAGAATTACTTAGACTTAGAATATGCCAGTAGAATTGAGTACAGTTTAATGGAATAAATTTAATTTTATTTATTGTTCTCCTTGAATTGTAACAGAATTGAATTTACTTTTTACTTACTATTTTTTATTTTACTTTATTATTTTTTAAAGGTATTAATAATTACTGTTTACTTTGATACTAATCATTTTTTATTATATTTATTTATTTTAAAGTGTTTTAATGATTGTTCATTTCTCTTTTAAATGTGTTTTATTTATATTAATTTTCTGGTTTATTATTTTATAACAAGTTTTATGTTAGATGTGTAAAAATTCTTGT
>JADDOH010015356.1:0-16401 GCA_016648135.1 Agrypnia vestita
TATAATATAACGTGGGTAGCACGTCTTAACGCAGGTGCATATAAAAGATTCCACACATAAAACTATTTTAATTTTTAATCTTATTTTATTAAAATTACATTGTACATATAAGTGTCAATTAAATATTGCATATTTGTACAACATAAAGAGAATATTAAAAAGCTTACTCCCTTAAATAGAGAATTTAATTCTAGTGGGGGGCATTTTCATATATTTTTAAAGTACCTAATAGTAGCATTATATTAAAATAGTGAAAAAAGATATAATGTAACTATTTTTTCACATAAGATATTGATTATTTAATTATGATGGATTTATTGATTAATTAGTGAATTGATTCATGTATTGTTATCAAGAGTACGTCTTTGTACAAAATTTCAGCTCGATTGGATATTGGGAAGTAGGAAAAATATCTATTATAAGATTCCATCCAGACAAATAAACAGGTGTAGCTAATATAAGCGTGGTTAAATAAAATCAAAGCTGATATTTTAGCAATGCATACATTTTTTATTTATTTAATACTAATAAACATTACAATCACACATGAAAGGATTACATTTAAAATATAAATCAAATTCTCTCAAGTGACAAAACTAATCTATTTTCAGGAAGATGAACGAACAGTAGTGAAAAAATAAAATGATATAATGTAATTACCTACTTTAATCATTCATGTTTTCAAAATCTTACTACAAATATTGTGTACTTGAATACATCAATCTGGTATTGCCGTTCGGTTATAAACAATTCATTCATATTGCTTTAATAGACATATTCAAAAATAATTGATTAGGTTTTAAGAGTTTCTTGGGTGATATTCTTTTAAAATCAGTTTTATATAATATAGATATATATTTTTCGTCAAATATTTTATTTTTAGCTCATCGCGTTTTTTTAATTTTCACAATATCGGTTTTTGGATGTTAACAAAAATTAGATATTTATATTTTTATCATTCTTTTATTATATTTTTATTATCTTTAGTTTATTTTTAACATATTTTTAAATAACAATAATTAAAAACTTATCACTTATGTATGGTTACTATTTTTTTCTTAATTGCTAATACACGCCTACAAAATGAATAAATAATATATTACAGAGGCAGGTACTATATGAATTAGTTGACCAATCGGGTCAAAAACCTTAGGATGGTAGGTGTTTTGGTATCACTGGATAACATGCAAAGCTGGATGACGGAGTGATCAGTCATGTATTACAGATTCGTTTAGCATATCCGAGAGACTGAAATACCTGCTTAAAATATGGTGTGAATGTTATAATATATATTTAATTAATGTGAACGTGCAGAGCCAATCAAGTGTTACTGATTCGATGGAATTTTAACGGCAGTTGACACGAAAACCTTAAATCTACTGTTAAAAAATGTCTATCATCGCGTGCGGTGATTCTCAATCATGGTTAAGTAATAACGTCTATTGGCTGTATTTTTCCCATTTACCGTTAGAGCGGTCTGTGTTGTAATGTGGATGTTTGAACTATAATGAATTGTTCTTTTTTTTCAATAAATTACCGTTTTTTTATTTACCGTAGTCATAAGACGTCAAATTATCTTGGAGCAGACTGCTCGACACGCCATGTCTGGGATCCCGACGTACTCCGCACTAATTGTATGTTACCTCTCGTGCACGCTGTTTTATGATAAAGCTCTCTTTAAGCCATCCCTTAAACAATTGGGCGTTATTTAAATATGATGAAATATTTCAGTTAATTCACTTTATTTTAGTTTGTGTGGATAGATTTTCAACGGCTCGTTATTGACCCTAACAAATATTTTACAAAGACATACTCGTTATTTATTTATTTAAGTGCAACGTGAATTACACAACTTTTATGATTGAAAACTTAGCAATATGCTATATTACGTCAGTAAGGAAAATAAAATAAAACATATTACACTTTTTTTACATTTTTACATAAACATAAACACGGATTCAGAGACTTCATTTAAGAAAATACTTAAAACGCACTTGTTTACAAAATCTTTCCCAGAACATTTTTAATATTCGTTGTTTTCTTTTACTATTTTATGTTTTGAGCTGTTTTTCTTTCTCTTTTCCTTTTTATTTTGTTATTCTATGCTTTTAGTATCTATGTAAGAGTTTTTTGTGTGTAAAGCGCCCTTGAGGTGAAATTTTCACAAAAATGGCACTGTATAATTAATCCATTATTATTATTATTATTATATATGAAAATGAAGAAGTATTGTAAAAAAATGAGAATTTACAAAATGACAATTTATGATAGTGAAAAAGTTATGTATCATAATGTGAAATTTTATTTTCTCTTATTTTAGTCGATATACATCGTTTCTTTAAGCCTACGAGTAATATCCATACAGAACGTAATTCACAGCGATTAATAATTGATTAATTAGTAATTCTGTGCGGTCCTTTAACGATAATCCGCGCGTGTGAGGGCAACATGAAATTCGTGGGCGTACTGAGCCCTTAATTTATCAATTTTATGACAGTTATCACATTGAATTGTGTAATTTATTTATAAAAAAAATTGGTGACACGATTTTACAATATTAACTAAGCTTCAAATTACAAAAACAACTAATAAATAACGAACAAGGTTTAAAAAATATTTTTTTATTAATAAAATTAGTTATTTATACGACCTTCATTTTGTTTCTCATTTTGCCTATTGAGTTTTCGTGTTTATCACATTAAAATATCATATTTTAAAACAAATTACACGAATTAATTAGAAACATATAAAATAAATGTATCTATCGAAAAATGATTTGATTACCATCGGGATACGAAATCGGAACGAACCCGGAGATTATGACCATTTACAAGGTTCACCCTTTCGCCAACAGTTACTATTTTACCATAAATTATTTTATGAGTGTTCATATCGTTTAATTATAATATTTCTCAGACGATGTACCTAATAAAATACGGATGCAATTTAAGTTTGCAACAAACGAACAGGGTATGTGTGTGTGTATTATGTGAAAGGTAAATTATTTTGTTGTTGTGTTCACTGTTTACCAAGAGAGTTGTGACAGTTAGTTTTAACTATATCGTGGGAAATTAAAATTGCAGTCAATTTTATTCCTCGTTTTGCAATTTAAACTCCACTTTTGACATATTAGGTAAGCGCTAATCATTCTGTTATAGATGTGAACTTATCTGCACGAATTAAGTGCTGTGAAAATTTTTAATCACATACTAAAAGCACTAATTATTTATATAATCCTAATGAAATTTGTTCGTTGAAAACACTCGCTATTTTTTATTTAATCAAATTTATAGTGAATTTAGTTTGTATAACAGATTGAGTGTATTTATTTTACCAAATTATTTTTTGTTTAAGAAATAAACTATCGGTTTTGAAAACCATAATTTCTTTCATTAGGGTGATAAAAAATCAAATAAAATGAAGTTCTGATTAAGGAAGTGATAGCAATTGGTTAAATATATAAACTCTAGTCGTTATATAATATAAACTAAGTTCATTATAAATTTAATTAAAATAAATAACTATAATATTTGCATTAGATATTTGCATTATATATTTAAAATATTTCTATCCTTTTAGAATCAATTCTATGTCGTTGAATAAATCTTTTTAAATGAGATATTCCATGCTTTCACGAGATGTTTTGAACTCTATTTAAAATAAACGTATGAAAAGGTATATTCTATCATTGATATATCGATATTAATCTATTTAATAAATATCTGACAAGGCTAAGTCCTGAATAAAGAAATTATAGCAGTTGGTTAAATAAATAAACTATCTATACGATGTAATATAAACAAAGTTATAAATTTGATTAAAATGTATAACCAGAATATATGTATGTACTTAATATAATGTGTAATTTAATATCCTTTAACATTTTTTAAATAAGTTAGTCAACACTTAACACGATGTTTTGAATCCTTTTAAAGATGTATAATAGGATGTATTTGCCGATATTGATTTATCAACAAAGATTTTTTTCTTGAGAATAAATAATTTTATTTGCATAATATATCTTTCTTTGATTGTTAATCTTTTGCACCGCTAAATAAACTTTGAATATTCCTCACGATTTACTTTAACGAAACGTTTATTTGCTTCCCCGACGTATTTGCGTATGTTTGTGGTACATGACCTCGTCTCTGCGTCCTGAGAAAAGAGGTCATAACGCGAATTTATCACCCACCGAAATTTCGGTGTGAATATTTTATAATTTAAAACGTGCAATTATTTACGGTTAATAATAACGCTGCAGGTAATAATTAGATGAACATTTAAATCTAATATTTTTTATTAAACTTTCCGCAAGTAAGTAATTATAAGGAAGTGTTTTTATGCATTTAAGAACGAAGAAGATAACGGTAATGCATTTTTTTCTCAGCGAATGGCTTCTTATTTTTGATATTTTAATTCATAATTATCATAATCACTATCTGTATAAAATATATATGCATGTATAAATAAATTCGTTCCTTTTTTTATTTTATCTATTATTTAAAGACACCCAAAAAAAGTCTTTCACCATGAATTAATTTCAAACTATCTCCCTTAAATACAAAATATCTTTATGGTAGTTTGTTATATTTTTTGCGAATTACATTTTATTCTTGTGCTGAGGACAGTAACCTGTTTAGAATCGTCCACACCGTCCAGAATGTTAATAATTGCGTTACAGTCCAGAAAATAACAGCAGATATATTTCAGTCAGGAATTTCCGTTCTCAATAATAATTGTCATGATATTTAATCACTTATTCGAATTACACAAATCTCAGTCACTCACCTGATGAGTTCACGACAAAATGACGATTGGCGAAATAACGAATATCGATCAACGCACTAATCCCGTGTTGCGATCTCCCGGCGAATATTGCGATAACAGCGATAGGCTCACCGTCTGCGACCGAACATGACTATGATGCGGAGCGATCCACAAGAGTGCGAGCACTTGACGAGTGTACAGTCGTAACTGTTAACCATCCGAGTTGTCAGGTTCCGTAGGCCTCCCCTCGTCCCCCTCCTGCGGGCTGGCCCCCTCCCGACGAGCCTTAGGAAGCGCCGACCCCCCCTCTGTCATCTTGGAGAGGCTTTGACGGTTATCGGACTATGGGATTCGCGTTATTAAGTAAATCAGGGTGCGTTGATACCCCAATTCGAGAATCAAAAACAAACTTTTTGCAGAATTTCTACGACGATATACTTTAAACAACTCAAAGTGCTTTTCAAAAAATATCTTTATCAAAAAAATACTATTAGAATTAAATAATTTTCAGTTTATCATTTTTTTTGGCAGTCACTTTTGATTTATGTGTAGTAGAAAGTTTATATAAAAAAAAAAAAAAATTATTTTCAGTTCACAGAATGAAGAAAGTTTTTTTAAATGACATTTCAACTGCTTAATGTGCAGAGGAATCAAAATCTTCAACACCATACCGAAAACAATATTAAAAATAGTGATCATAAAGGAATTTAAATATTTAAATTAGAGTGCAAAAATTTACTATCGAAAATTTTAAGTGACTAATGCCAATAATACTAGTGACTAGTGATTATAATAAAATACGTTTTAATGTAAAATCTAAATGTGAAATCATGTATTAGCGCATATAATATAAAATATGTAAAAAAAAAAAATTAAAACTTACGATATCAACTACTTGCTGTCAATTCGATGTATCTCCAAACTTACTTACCAAAGCTACTTACAAATATTTGGAAATTGAAGAAAAAGACAAATTAATAAAATATTTTATTTATTTTATGTATTAAATACTCGTATAGGTAGGTAGGAACACACAAAAATTATATATATTTTTACACACATATTCATATTATAAAGAAAGGCTAGTTTTTAAATTTTTTAATATTTATGATAAATACAGAATTTCGTTTTGGATGTGCAAAATCAGGTTTAAAAAATCTCGATATCGCTTGAAAATCCAAAAGTGTATTCATTTTAAAAAATAAATCTTGTTGCATGAACGTTAATAATGTAATTCATGCATGTAAAAGAATTCATTAAACGTACATGGTAAATATAGAATTTAGTTTTGTGTTATGCCTCTGCAAAGTCGTAGTTAAAAATCTCAATATCTTTTGAAAAGCTAAACACGTGTATTCATTTTTTTAAATAAGTCTATAGCGTGAACGTTAATAATTGTAATTCACGTATTATTGTACATTGAGTTCATTAAACGTACATAATATCTCCCAAATAAAATTACGACGCATGCAGCGGACACAACGCCTTCCTTATATTGTTGGGAAAAAATGGCTGTGGATTCCTGACCTTTGGCAAATATTATCCGAATTTAGCGCACCAAAAGAAAATCCGTTAAACCAATTCGGATGAGTTAAAGTGTTGAATACAAGATTGTTCTCGCGAGAATATCTCACTCTAACGATATTAACACCGTAGCCTTCATTCACAGAGATGGGAATGCTTTTTGTGGGAAATTTGATGGCTGAACTCGACACAATGCATCGTACATTTTTGTGAATATTTAATTAACATAGATTCGTGCATACAATATTATATTATGCAATTTGGTAGTCGTAGACGAAGGGGTATTACTAATTACTTACGTTAATTCGTCTAATTACTTACTTACGTGATGGTAAGTATATTTGTAAGTAGTTAATTAAGATAAATTACAGAAGTCTCACAGAGACGAAATAATTTTTATAAGAAACTTATATGGTAGTCTTTACAGGGTGGCCTAAGGCTTATGATCTATAAGAGATGGCTTAAGTGATCACTTTACACAATGCAATGTTCACCAATTCCACCGTAAGAAACTAAATCTATGTTTACTATGTCCTTCCCATGACATAGTAAACATAGATTTCGCAGCTGGTAATGAAACCACTATATTTTTAAAGTGGAAATATTAAGAAATATTTTTTAATGTATATTTGTGGCGTATAAAAGCAAAGGCAGCAATACCCAAAAAACTGAACAAGTCAGTGAGGACTACTTATTTATAATGTACTGAATTCGAGAATTTATAGGAAATTTTTCATTTCCAATTGGAAAACATTGCAATTGGAATTTTTTCAGGGTTTTTATTATTTTATTTAAACGAATGAATTTTTCGTAATTGATATAATGATACATCAACGTTTTGTAAAAAAAATTGCAAATATTGAAAAAAAATCAAACTTTGATGTGCATAACTCCATAACTATTGATATTAGGTCATGGTTGCTTGAACATTTTCGACTCGTAATCAAAATAGAAATCCGCTTGTAAAGTATTGTAGATTAGCTCTGTTACATCTTGTATATATGTAACTTGTAATTTCCACTTAATGAATAATAAATATGTTCCAATTGTTGTTTGTCCCTGCGCCTCGGAGACAGAGAGGAGGTTTTGTGTGGCCGCCTCCCCGTCCCACTCGCATCCCCCTGAGTGTCAGCAGGTGGGTGAGCTTTAGCATTAAAAATACAGATCATGGGTGGCGAAAGTGTAGGGCCGATATGGGTGCTGTTGCTCATAGCACGAGCCTGGGTATGTGGTGAGTCTCTCTTTTCTTCTCTATATAAAAGTTATAGCTGTAGAACAAGTAATGACGAACATCTTACTGATCTCAAGAGCAACCGCCAACCTAATGTAGGATCATGCTGACATGTAGCGAGGCTTACAGATATAATAGGCCTAAAGTATCCTGAAGCAGCATTTATGGCTAGGTATTAGAAGTATCCGGTCGCAAATCTATTGGTAGTTGAAGAAGAATATTAAATAAAATTATCCCGTAAGAGATACATTTTTTTTTATTGTGTGTCATTTTTTCCTTCTCTGTATTTATTAGTAATATTTTTGTAATCTGTGCTTAATAATGAAATAAATAGCTGGTACAATGGGGGCAAATTTTGGATGGCAGCCGTTCGGCCCACCCGTTTTTTACAACAACGGATCGCACGATTGCTTTTAACATTTAAAAATGCCAACCAGGCGGGGAATGAGAGGACCGATATAGGAGCTTTTGCTTATAAAATGGTCCTGGGTAAGCAAGCGGTGGGTCTGCCCTCATTGAAGAAGAATATAAAAATTCTAAGAATTTCAAGGCTTTAGTAGCCTTTGACGCCTTATCATCAATGCTTGTACCTTCCTGTCGTATTCAATTCGATAGCTTGTGTGTGTATTTTCATATTTGCACTGTCGTGGGAGTTGGTTGTTCATGCATAAAATGACTCATTTTACAATTGTAAAAATAGGACGTTCACTTGGGTATGTGGGTGAAGAAAAGTTTTATAAATATGGTTTCGAATGACTTCATTGGTGACTGCAATAATAACGAATATTTGCCTTCCACGCATCTGAATTTAACGGAAAAATAAGACTTATAACAGTAAAAACACGGGTTATAGGCGAACACCATGGGAATAAAAAAAAATTACAAAAGTTTAAATTCAATGTTTTTTTCATAATTACACATTGAACAATTGCTATGCATAGTAGGTAATGGTAAAATATAGTATAGAATAAGTATTGTATCATTTATTTGAACGTCTTCTATTGCTGAACAGTAAGACTTGAGAAAAAATTGCGACTCGTTTCGAATGCGCGTAAAGGACAGGGCGATTTGAGCGCGAAGCGACCTATTGGCGTATGAATAATAAACTTAAAATCGTTATATTTCTCAGGATATGCAGAGGGATTGGAATGCAACGCTATGGCATACCAGTTTTGTCCATTTTCTCATACAAATATTTCAGTTATTAAAGCTTTTGTAGGACCGTTCTCCTGTGACCTAGTTTAACTATACTATAACGGATACCTCGTTTATATGATGATGCCTTTTTTAAATGTCCTCTATTCTTGTAGGCTTCAAATCTTGTATCCATATCCACACATTCGTCTAAATAACCGCATCCAGTCTGTTTTTTTTTCTTTATTTTACATCTAATTTAGGCAACATTTCTAAACATTAGTGTCGACATCAGAACTCACGTGATAAATTTCTTCAGGAGAAAATTACATTCAGAGTAACAATCTCTTAATTTTTCGCAGTCATTCTCTTTTTGATATCATTGCTAATCTGGTGTAATTGATACAAACTGACCTTTACCGACAAATCTGTGAGGCGAGAGATCAACATTACGCTTTAAGTGGAATAATTTAGTTGTTAATGAAATACCTTGTATGAACACGAACTTGTATTAGGTACTTTTATTTTGAAGTAAATTATAACAACATTTTTTTGTGTTACGAGTACCTATAGCACAATTTATATCCGAGTAACAAATAAATACAAAAAATTCACGATTTATACCATAATATTAAATAGACATAGATTCTGAGACATCGTAAAGGTGCAACGAAACTATCCACTGCTATAATAAAATTAACTGTAGGCAATCAGGAATTCGAGCGTGATAATCAAATTGGCAACAAAATTAACACTAGACAGACGAAAAGTATCAAAATGACCCGAAAGTTGTTCAAAAGTAATCTAGTGCTTCATTTCAACAGCTTGAAGGTCATTTTTTACTTACCCCTGCTACTAGGCTGGATTTATTTTAAAAATAATGAAAAATTTGTTTTAACTATACTTAAATTTTGTTTTAAAAAATTCAACAGGTTTCGGAAGCGATGCTCCATTCTTCAGAATAATGAATGTACTGAAATTAATGATCAAATATAGACAGGTTTGGTTATGGCGGGAGGGGGTGGCTACAATTACGCAGGTACAAAGTAATTATAGTGGGAAAAGGTTTAAGAAAGGGCTGTTTACAATGTTTATTTAAGTTTCTATTATTACTCGATTTATTTTTTATTTAAATAAATATATATGAATGACCCACACGTATATTATTGATGGATTTGGTGTTGGCATGATGATTATTCATGATGTTCATTAAATTAGGTAAAAATATGAAATTTGCTGTACGCGAGTTTAATAATATTCTTATATTTTACTGCTTTCATTTCACCTGTCGATGAGAGATTTTGTCACTCTCGAAACTTAAGTGGTTAATATAAAAATATTATTAGACTCACGTAGAGGAAACAAAGTTTCTTTAATGACTGATGCGTATTTTACGTACCCTTATTTTTGAAGGGTGATTTAGGATTTAATTTTGTATTCTAAATATTGTATCCATTAATCCATTTAGTTCCCGGAATATTGAGTTTTCTGCCCGGGTAGACCACTTTTCATTTAAGAAAGACAATCGAATTAGTATATGTGTTAGTATTTATACCCGTAAACACTAACACAACGAAACGATGTACCTCGTATGCACGGATTTCATATACCAATTCGATTGTCTTTCTTATATGAAAAGAGGTCTACAAAACAAGGGCAAGGAATAATTTCTACGGTGAATGGCTTGCACATGTAAAATATATTATTTTTGTCTATGTTCACTTGTGCTACATTTATTTATATTATTAATCACATCTAATGGCGTGGATAATTAAATATTAAATTATGTTTTGATAAACGCATACGCACTATATCTGTAATTTTATAACACTACTATTTTATGCACGTAGTAAAAATTGATTAAATGACTGAAATAAACAAGGCTGATAAAATACATGCGTTCCATAATTTTGTATTTATTAAAATTATTTTTATTTGTATTTATTTATTAATGATAACAGTATCTCCTCACTGGAACAATCCTGTATTGAGATGGGCAAGATATACAGCAAAATTCTTACGAAAACATTGTTTGAAACATATACTTAATTCCTACTTTACTTTATTTCTTTACTTCCATTTCTTTTCTTTAAATTTTACAACATTGCAATTATTTAAAAAATCTTCTTTTTTTATTAGGTAGTACTCGTCGGTAGTTTCTTTTTATCTTTTCGATGCCTATTTAAGTGTAACATGATTCTTAAATATTATCCCATTAGCTGCATCTTTTACATATTTCCATTGGCCGTCTGCCATAAAATTTAGTGTGGTAATTTAATGCACCTCTGCCCAAAAGTAGTTCTTGTAGTCGGTATTAAGTAATTTTTATTTTTGCTATATCTCGTGGGTTTAGACTGTTTATTTATTTATTTACTTATATACGCCCTTTACAGGCTTTTACATAAAAAAATATTACATTAAATTCAAGAAGTATATACATGAAACTTGTGTGCTTTTATAATTTATATTATATTTAACAAATTGCGTACTGTTGGTAAGTGTTCTATTTAAGAGGAAAATGTCATGAATTCTATTATCATAGATGTGAACGCATATTGTTGGAATTTTGCGTCCGGGAAGCGAAAATTAGTTCAAATGTCACCTTATCAGCTGTTTAGATTAACAGATCTTGATTTTATATTGAAATCGATCGTGACAGAAATCAGCGACCGTGATGAGAATGCGATTGAGGTAGACTATTTGTAAATACAAATCGAGATTGATTTTATCATTGATAATGATGTTTGTTATCACGGCTGTGCCGAGTTGCGAAGATATTTTCACACAGACAAAAAACATGTTTGAGATCACAGAAAGGCCTACTTAAGAAGAAAAAAATCCTATCCAACACTGGTCAATCACGTAGAATTCGTCTTAGTGAATATTTCATGTTTTATAGTATGTGTAAATGGTTTAGTACTATTTTTTTTACCACGTTAATATTAGCTTCACCTGTTTTCTAGACGGAATATTATAATCGATATTTCACCCACTTTCCAGTGACAAATTGAGCTGAAATTTTGTACGACGTATTATTGATGACAAGACATTAATCAATTTCAAGATTCACTAATTAATCAATTAATTCATCACAACTCATTAATCAAAGTTTGAAGAGGAAATTAGTTAATGAGCTCACCAAAAGATGGCGCTAGCTTCCCACCGAAGTGATTTTGTACGCTGGATAATATTAAAACTAAAAAGTAGAAAAATATATTATATGACTTATATATTGTTTTGAAAAAGCACATCTATATTTAAATGTACTAAAAAGTAAAAAAATAAAGTTTGGACACAAAATTTTTGCTTCACTCTCCAAATAAAAGCGTGGGCGCTTTTCTTCCATCAGCAACAGAATTCTGTAATCTATGTTTCCATTTTTAGGACAACATTGAAAAAAATAAGAATTTTTCCTGCTTTTAATGCTTGTACGGTTATTTAAAATAGCAATCGTTTTGACTGTGATTACTTTGTTTTTCAGTGGCTTGAAATAGTTGGTCTGTAGACTTCCCGATCCATTGCCGTCCATCAGATTTTTTTCCAGGATATCCTTCGTCTTCCAGAGACCTTGAATAATGAGATGCAGAATGCCAGATCCTGCATTTTTGTGGATACGGTGTGGTCAACATATTGCAAGGCGTTCTTTTTTTATTGTTTTATGGATTTATTTTTTCTTTTGTATCTGAATTATTATTAATATTATCTGAATATTGTCATTGTTATCTCGACGTTCTACAATAGGTATTTTTCAATCGAAATCTTCCAAATACTAAGTAAATATCGAAAATTTTAAATGATGCTAGAAAACTTTAGTTTTCAAAATGATTTATTTCCAAGTACTTTTAAATTTGATCCAGTGCAGTGTTATTCAATTAACTGTTCATCAGAATAATCTCACGTGCAGTAGAAACAGTTAGGTTATTATTACGTTGCGGGTTTGTAGTTTATATTAAATCTTTTATTAGCATTTTTACAATTCTATAAAGGCTTCATTTTTCAGCGATTGTTTAGTTTTCTGTAAGAGATACTAAGTTCTAGTATAAGGGTATCCATGAGTATGTAGAAGAGAAGGGAATGAATATGATTTTTTTTCAATTGACGATAATTTCTTTCAACTTTACAAATATATGAAGAGGTAAAGTTTGTATGTTTCGATGTAGGAGGTAATCTCCGAAACTACTCATCCGATTTCAAAAATTCTTTCACCAAATTTAGAATGGACTTTCAGTGTGGACAAAGGCTATATATTATCCCATTAAAATAAAAGGGTTTTTAGTGGTGATCTATTTTACAACTACAGTCGGATTTTTTTTATAGAACTGAAAAAGTTCTCTAAAAAAATCCGCGATGACATATATCGATATGTTAAGGTTAATACACAAATTGATAAAATATGCTTAAGTTACTAAAAATCTACACCGTGCGAAGCAGCGCGGGCACAGCTAGTATTTTCATTTACCTTTAGTTTTGTTCCAGATAATGCCTTGAAATTGTACTGTTTTGCAGATTTCTATTAAAATGAAAAAATTTATAATGATCATGTCATGACCAAACTTCTATTAAACTGGCCAGCTTTAAGAATGACAGATATTGCCTGGTTATGTATCTAATGAGCCTTTAGAAATGCTTACAAATTAAACTTAAATTTGTATCCATTACACTCATTAGGGAATGAACATGCAGAGGCGGCTGACATTTTTGCTGATAGTATAACTGTGTATAGGACAAAGCTGATACAATTGTATGCGATGGAAATGGACAATAAATTTTTCTGTATTATTATTTTACCTTTAACTATTATTATTTGTACCTTTAACTGTATTATTATTTTATCTGTCTCATGTTTTTCTATATTATTATTATTTAACTTTTAACTATTATTATTTTAATTATCTTATGTTATTTAAAAAAAAAATATTCTGTATATTTGTAAAAGCCCATAAGGGCGTTAAATAAATAAATAAATAAATAAATTCCAATTTCCAATGGATGTGCTAAGGTGCATTGTGAATATCATTTATTAATAAATCTTATTGTATACCTATCATACTGTTTATCTGTTCATCTTAAACTAAAGTCAAAAGACCTGGCAAGAATTGTAATAGGTAAATAAAATATTATGATCGTGATTTGATCGATGAACAATACCATCTTGTTCGACCATCATATTTTTACCCATCGCAATATTGTCGCGTAAATCGATTGCCATAAAGAATATTCTCAACGGTTATTCGGTTCCGGTTATGAATATTAAGAATTTTTGAGTTCAATGACAGTGGCAATTGTTAAAATATGTGATGCGCTTTAGGACGCTTGGTGATGTGTTTATTTTACCTATATAGATAATAATATCATTTAACATAATAAAAGATTGGTAGGAAACCAATTGCGAATTTTGTTCACAAAATTCCGATCATTTATTTTTTTAAATAAAAGTGTAAAAGTGTAGTGTCGCTATTGGTTCATGGACCACTTTTGCCCTGTGTCCTTTGGAGTCTGCGCTTTACTTCATAACAGGCTATTGAATTAAATATAAAAAGAAGCATTGTTTGTATGAGTTCAAAACGGATGATATAATAATAACTCGTGCAACTTCTGTTAAGGAAGTGGTGGTTTCATATGTTTCGTGCTGGAGACGAGAGGCTTGATGATGAATTAGATTGTGGGCGCCCTTTTTCAGTTGATAGTTGAATCAAAATCACGCACAACAATTTTGAGAGATTGTACACATTCATATTTAGTGTTCGTCAATTAGATTTATCTATTTTTTATTTTTTTAATTTCTAGACCATTTTTTATTTCTTTTATTTTTTTCATTTCTGGACCACTCACAACATACAGGTGTCTCATAGCTAGCAGCAAAACTTGTGAATTCATCCATTTCTAATGAGTCAAAAATGTTCAAGCAAATGTGAATATCAACAGTTACGAAGATATGCAATATCAAAGTTTGCATTTTTTCAATATTTCTGATTTATTTTTTTGCAAAAAGTTGAACTATCATTACAGTAACTTATTTCGATTACGAAAAATCCATTCGCTTCAATACAACTCAAATAAAATCATTAAAACTTTGTAAAAAAATTATATTTTCAACTTTTGCAAGATTTTTTTTATCATTTTATTCGACTTTCGGAACATTTTCTACTCATTGTTAAGGTATAAATCCACCTGTACAGTTTTTGCTACTAGCTATGAGACATCCTGTATAAGAAAAAATAACATGTGTGTTCGTCGTATAAGTCTTTCAATATATTATACACTGTTTAATAGCAAAAATCGTATTATAAATATGACGCATATGAGTAGCAAAAACTTTGTTGGAGTTTTCCTCATTCAATTTTGAATAGAAAATATTCTTTACACTTTTGGTGAAATATTAACAGTTAATAAAATAAATGACAGAAAAGTTTTATTTTTATTCAATATTTCTTATTTAACTTTCGTAAAATGATAGGCTACAATGAAAATAATTTATATCGATTAATAAAATTTGATTTCTTTTATACAAGTCTAATAAATTTATTGAAACCCAACACTTATAATCTGGTTCAAATTTCTGCACGACTTTAATCATTTTATGTGACTTGTATCAGAGCATATTTTTTTTATTTTTATTTATTTGTCTATGCCATTATAGGCTTTTAAATTACAAAGCAGTAATGTGAATAAAAAATATATAATACATATCATTACATGTATATATTAGTAGTGTAAGTAAGTAATTTTTCAATTTAACGTATAAGTTACATTCATGATACTCCACAGTTTTATGGAGGGAAGGTCAGAAAATTAAAAAAAAAATGCAAACTTTGATGTCGCTATCTCCTTAACCGTCAACATTTCACCCAAAGTGTAAGGAATATTTTTTATTCAAAATTGATATGATTAAGAATCCACAAATATTTTGCTACTAACTACGAGATACTGTATATTACACCTTAACGTATTAAAGTATCTATTAAAATTTTTAAATTGTTGAATACCTAATGAAAAATGAATGAAACCTTATTGTAATAGTAAATATAAAAGTTATAAAAATACTTGTTTATGTATACTCATATTATTAGACCAATCAATATGATTTACACTTCTCGGTGTCGTGTGTGTGTGAAAGTTAACACCTTTTCGGGGAATGTTTCGCATACTGAATTATCACGAACTATTTTTTAACCATTCAAGTTATTCACAAATGTGTGTCACGTCTGCTTTGGACTGGTTCCAGTCAATAATACTAGGCTTGCACTAAACATAAATATATTATTAAATGATTTCATTTATATCTAGTTCATTGATAAATCATAAGACACATTAATCTTTGTCTAATACATTAGTTAAAATATGCTATTAGATTACTTATCTATTTTTGTTTTAAATTATTCTAATCCTCCGCTTCTTTTGTATACGTTTTTTAATTCATATAGCAGCAGAGAATAGTAACCTACAACCGATAGAAATTAGTCACTGTTTATTAAAAATTATTATTGATATTATTAATTGGTTGAAAGGACTGATGTTTTAGTATTAAACACACTATTTTATAAATACATTTATGAGACAAATCTTATTATAAATATGAAGCTTTTCATCTGCTATGCTTACAATACTGTAATATTGACTGAACGTGAAGACTTATGAGGCATTCCATCGTCACGGGTGGGACATTTTTATAGTAAATTTTCAAGATGTGTTAAAATTTCACAACATATATGTAATTTGTAATATCTCTTTTTGAAGAAAGCAAC
>JADDOH010015357.1:0-19444 GCA_016648135.1 Agrypnia vestita
TTCCTATTACTACATTATTTTCTTCTTCTTTTCTTCTTCTTTCTTCTCTCTTCTTTCTTCTTCTTCTTTTCATATTCTCTTCTTTCTTCTTTCCTATTCGCTTCTCCACTTTCTTCTTCTTCTTCTTTTCCTATAACTACATTCATTTCGTCTTCTTCCGTTTATCTTATACTTATCAACTGTTTTACTTCGTCTTCTCTTCATCTTCTTCTTCTTCTAATTTTATAACTTTCATGACTTCTTCTTCCGTTTATCTTATAATTTTCGAATGTTTTTCTACGTCTTTTCTTCGTCTTCTTTTGTTCTTTACTTACTGCTACATTCGCGTCTTCTTCTTATTTTTCTTTCAACTTCTTCTTCTTCGTCGTTATCTACTACTACACTCGGTTGTGACTTTTCTTCTTTATCTTATGCCTTTCGGTGGATTCATTTTCTTCTTCTTCTGTCGTCATCCACTACTTTTGCGGCTTCTTCTTCTTCTTCTTCATCATATTACACCAACAATAAATTATGGCAGTCATTACAGTATACGTGGAATATTGAGGACAATTGGCTGTTTCTACATAAGAGGACATGTATTGCGCATATGAATAGAGTTCATAGCTCAGATGGGGTAAAAGAGTTAATTTTGTCGTGGTTTGCAATCATAGTAGGAATATGCGGTTGACTATTCACTCGGTTAAAACAGGACGAAACGAGTTAGAAATAGAAGAGGGTGTATAGTTTGGGGGAAGGGTTTGCTCTTTATATTAGGAAGCTGGTTGTTAAGTTTATATGAATAGATTGTACATTAATTCGTAGGTTAACATAATTCTGGAACTTCAGATTAATCGTAGCTCGCATTTCATAGGAGAAATATACAGATAATATTTACTCGGTTGAGTTAGTTTAAATAGCTTGAAGATGAAGTGGGGAGTATCAGGGGAGGTATATGCTGGGGAAAGTAGTATAGAGTTGCGAGGTGGTGAACACTAGGAGTGTACCATTGTAAGGGAAGCAAGGAGGATAACAAAGTGGGGGAAGGGGCGTTCCTTTTAAGTGTTGATAACAGGATGGAGCTTGAGTGGTTAGCAGACACAATGATGAGATTACTGAGGCATTCAATCGATTATGAAGAATCGAACCTTTTCAGTCAATTGAATAAATTAGATACAGTCCCTTTTGCTTTCAAATCTTATATTCATGTTAGTTGTACACTTTTCATTTGAATGATAGACAGATGGTTTACAGTAGTTTTAAATACGCTAAAAGGATTCCATTGAAAAGGAATTCTACCCTAATAGAAATATAGTACGCGGGGAAAGGAAAGAACAACGATTTATTTTAAAAGGAATTTTAGAAACTCTTGATAAGTATCACGAGATATACTATCCTATTGGGTTATTTAGCAGATAGGCTTGGTCTGATAGATCATTCCTCTCTCTAAATAAGGGGGAAGCTGTGATGGTCGACATAGAGATAGATTTAATAAATTTAGAAAATCTTAAAATAATAATATTCAAAAAAGCCAAGTATGGACATCAAGAATATATTTCTTCTGGTTTGAATCGTTTAAAAGTAAAAGCCTGATATATTTCTTCTCAAGATTCTATGTATTACAAGAGGCTAACAAAATATTGAATATTCAGCTATACAAGTAATATTTCTTAGATCTTTATTATACCATAGATATAATTCTGTGTTAAATTAATATTGTTTGCCAATCCTAATTGACTCGACCTTGTGAGTAGGTGCGAACGAGCCTTTATTATTTATGAATCGGAACAGCAAGTCTCGCGTGTAGCGGGTGCTTTACTATTATTTTAACGAAACGTACCAATCACAGGCGCGCTTTGCCTTCGACGGGTTGAGCCAGTGGCGACCATCTTGATGACTGAATCCGGCCAATGGTGGGCGCCGGCGGTGAAGTCATCGCGCATAGGATGACTCACTGCATTTGCGTGGATTTCGGAGGTATGTTGCAATCGTTACTATAAAAGGAGCGGACGCGATATACTCAGCCCCTTCAGTTCGAGACCAGCAGTTGCGAGCGGAAGCGCTGCCCGAGAGACTACCGACAGGGCCCTCAGTTCCAGAACATCATTTGCGGACGGAGTTGCTGTCCGGACGTGTGGAGGAATCTACCATTTCATCATTAACAGAGAGGACCATACCGCCACTGTGTAACAGCTAAGGAACACATTTATATTATCTATCGATTAATTATTTTCACTGTCGAAATGTATTTATTTTGGGATGATTTGAGTTCGGAATAATTATGTGTAATTAAATATCACGATTGCTTGTGTGATATTGGTTCAAATCGTACGAGAATTCCGTTCCAAACGGATGTATTTTTATGCAAAGCGAATCTCATACCGTTTATGCTAAAAATTGAATACACGGATTTCTATATGAATTACTTAGTAGCACTATAATAATTACTGTATTGCGTAGGTATTGCGCAACCATTACACTCGGTCTACAACTAATTCTTTATGAATCGAGTACCTCGGTATATTCGGCTTAACAAGTAGCTTCAGAATGACGAGTAAAGGACAGAATGGGGAGATCTAACTAAAGATTGGGGATATCTGGTTTGTGTTAGCCTCGCTGGCTGAGGGGTGGATGATTGCCGGCACTTGGGCGTGGAACCCGCACAAGCCCCTGCAGGGCCCCTTAAAGGCGGGGTCCTCCTTGTTGCTCGGGGTCGTCAATAAACCGACCACCTAACCTCATCTGGCGCAAACGACTTAAACCAACAAAAAGGTTCCCTTTGTCTTTGGAAGGATTTCCATGCTTGAATGCTGTAAAACCTTGATAGAAAACGTTAACTTCTATTTCGTCCCCTGTAAGAAAGACAGGGCCAGAATAAATATAAAAATCATTCACTCATAAAAATCATTCACTCATATGGAATAGCTGGTATATTATAAATATGTTACTAACACTCTAACATTTGTCCAAAGTAAATGTTGCAAGATGCAGAATCGTGGGACGCCGCTCTGAAAAGGCATAATGAGATTGCACAATAATTTGTAACATCGCTGACTATGCCCGCAAAGGAGGCTAATGTCGTCATCAATTCGTACCAAAAGAGTACATGATTCTTCAAACACCGGCCTAAAAGAAAGGCGCCTCAAGACAACACACATCATCAGAAACTCGTACCAAAAGAGTACGGCCTTCTCAATTATAAGCCTAAAAGAAGGGCGTCACAGGATCACATCTCGTAAAGAAGAGATAGAGTCTCGGGATGCAGTAAGTTCCGGAGGAACAAGGGGGGCCGTTTAGTCACTTAGGAAGTCGGCCACCGGGTTTAGGCGGGCGCGGAGCCTCAACCCCTCTCAGCAGAGATGCTGAGGGTTTAAAAAAAAACAAAATTTAGCATTCAAAGAAACTATTATTTCATATAAACTCACGGGCTGTTGTAGAATCCTTTCGAACAAACCATCCCCGAGACCTTATCTACTTATTTATAAAGAAGTTTCGCTTCAAAAATGTCGTATTTCGTAAATAGCAAATATATGTATTATTTTCTCACGCAATTAATATGAACAGGTTCATGCACGTCTAGGACGAAACCATTCAAGGTAAGAATTTGCTAATACAAAGTGTTTATAATTATTAATTTCAGTGTTATTTAATATGTGTGAATTTTTTCCCTTTGCGCCGTTCGAACGATTTTACTGGTTTGTTTCAAATCGAAAATGTTTTATTTCTAATACACGAATTCTTTCTAGTGTATGTATTTTATTGTAACATAAATGTATCGATTATTAGGTTCGTTAGATGTTTTTATTACGTAATATTATGCAATTGTTTCCAAACTGCTCCTATAAAAGAATTTGAAGTTATTACGATACACAACGGGGTCCTTCATCCATTAGACGATTCATGTGCCAATTCAACGACGTATTACGAATAGTATATATTGTATTTATCGAGATTTAGTCGCATTTATTATTTCTAGTGAGGTTTTTAGTATTGGTTCCAGGCGCCATTATGAGGCGGAAATAGTTCGTATTCATAGCCCGACTGCAATAGGTATTTTTGTCGCGTAAGAGGTAGCACTTTTAGGAATATAACTGTGTTTCATGTTTCGTCCCTGACGGACAGGATGGTGTGGCTGTGGCTATTTAGGTAATATACTTGGTAAATGCAAAGGGCAGTAGGTATTTTCAATATAGTATGCGAACCCAAGATGTTAGAAATATTTTAGTTCCTATAATTTCATTGAATATTTGCTGCAGAATAATATTTGATGAGAGAAGTAGTTAATATTCCATTCAAAGCAAAAGTTTTAGTCAATATCTTTATAGGTAATATTCAACAGCAAATTAGAAATATTTTAGTTAATATTTTTAGTTAATATTGCATTCAAAAGCGCAATTTTCACAGAATAATTATTTTCAGTAAATGTATAGTTAGCACTGGCAGAGCATTAATATTGTATAGAATACATTATTTTTAATATTTCATAGAAGGTTAATATTTTATTCCGCGATCCTTTTATAGTTACAGCGTATCTGTCGACTTCAGCCGTTGCCACCCGCGCCATACAACTATTTTCGCTAACATCATACGCAAATGACTTTATTCATTGCAATGAAATTTATATTATTTAATATTATTTTCTACGACGTATTTTTGACGGGTCACCCATCTATCTCTGTGGATCATCTCAGTGCTTACCGTGACCAGGAGAACGATTTATATTGAAATACAATAAAATGCTTTATAATATTAATTGAACATCATTTCGACATTAAATACAGTCTGCTCGATTTGACTAGGATACCCTCTATCTACCTGGGTCATCACAACGTGTAAAGGTATACATCGATGTATTTTGGAAAATTTGTCGGAGCGCATTAATTTCCGCCACGCGCCGTCGCCGCCACCCCCGTCGCCAGAGGCCCGCATTTTAATTACCGCTGAAAGGCGGAATATTCTTTATCTGGCCGGAAATTGGGTACTTTGGCGGCGGTGCGGGGAGCGTCCCGCCACTACATTAATTCTCGGAATGCCCCGCTTTATTACATTTCATCTCGTGTAACGGACCGAAAATGCTCTTTGCGTTAAATTACATCGTCGTTTAATTTGTTTTTTTTTAGCCGTGAGGGACAGACAGACAGATGGACAATCATTATATTAGAAGCATGTTCTAAGAATGCAATTACTGAATTTAGTCCGTGGAGGTATAGCGAAGAGGGACCCACCGCACGCCCAGGGCCGTTTTTTGAGCAATAGCTCCCATATCGGCCCTACACTTTCGCCACCGTTTCGGCATTATTTTACTGCTAAGGCGATCATCCTCGCTAAGTCGCACAGATACGAAACTACTTATATAGGAAACACGTATGGAAGTCTTTATAGGGTGGCTACAGGACTTTTGGTTGGCTTGAGTGATCACTTTACACAATGCAACGTTACCAATTCCACCGTAAGGACATCCACATTATCAATTTTTTTAAAGTAATAGATTTATATGTTTTTTATTAGTCTTTCAAATATTTAAGGGATTGTACTATTGCATTCTAGGGTCGAAATTAGAAATTCCCATGACATAACATACAAAGATGTCGGTATCATTACTATTATATATCATTACCCACCATTATATGAGGAGTATACAAGCAAACGCAGAAATATAAAAAAAAAAAACTAATGCAGCCATCGAGGGTTCCTAATTTATAATGTACTGAATTCGAGATTTTATAGGAAACACTAAATTATTTATTTATAGGAAACATAATTTTTTAACGGGTAGTTACAAAAAATCTTGAAATTCAGTACATTTTAAATTAGTAATCCTCGGTGACCGCATTCAAAACATTTTTTTTAGATTTTTGGATATTGCTGCCTTTGCTTTTATACCCCACATATTATCGTTACATGGTTTTGTTTATTCACGTTTTACCTTTTTTGGGAAAATTTTACCCAAATTCCTACATCACATTTGATCTGTAGTGTAAATACCTACCTAGTACCTAATTATTATTATTAGGTAGGTACTTTATTATTATTCATTTTCCATATATAACTTTTTTAATATTTTGATTATCTTTACTTCGATTTTTAAATTTAATTTTGTTATTATACATTTGTTATCTTGACAAAGAAGCCATTGTCTTTGAAACATGTTGAATTTTTTTCAATAAAAAAAGTGTTGTAAACTAAGTTCATTTCTATAAGTTATAATTATAATGTCACCACAAAGTAATTTTGCTGTGTTTGAAGAAGTTATAAATATTTTATTAACTGATTTGTTATTTTTTTTACATGTCCTCATGTCTTCATTTGGAAAAAAAACGATAAAGATAATGTTAACATCTAATACTTCAAAACGATGAGAATCTTTTCTACTAGTTCAAAAGATTCTCCACTAAGCTAAAATGAATTTTGTCATGAAATAAAAACGGAATGAAAATCTAAGGAATGTAATATTTTGCAAAACGAATATGATTAAGAGTTCGTAATATTTTACTTAATTAAACTGAGTTTTAAATCCATCATTAATAATTAGAATTCACTATCCGAGCGTTCGGATTTCTGTCGCCTATGAAAATGGTTTAATTAAATATTCGGCTAAATTCACGGCTAGAGATAATTCACAATTCCATGAGTTAATTTAATCCCGGGTCCCGCGATGTTAACATTGTCAGTCTGATTATGTAATCCGAGCTGTAAATCATTGTTTTGATGTAAGTATACATACAATGGAGTTAGTTGTATGTTGTGTTAGTTAATACGGAGATATTTTTGACATAACGTGTAAAAATTTGGTTTTCGTTTAAACAGTTTTTGTTATTTAACCAAATCAAATCACAAACTTTTTATTAAGGTGTGGGGTGAATATTACACGTTATGAATATTATATGCTGGAGTAATTGGATATTGCGGCCTGTTGTAGCTTTATAAATGTAAATGGAATGAAATATTTTTAAGTACAATAGAATCTCGTTAATTCGAAATTCAAGGGACCCAAAAAAAATATTTAGAATTATGTGGGATCCCAGTAATTCGAAATTCAATGTAAAAAAAAATTGCGATGCCATTGTGAAATTCGCCAAAGATCGTAAAACTTTGGAAAAACCCATTAATTTTGTGAAAAAAAAACGTGAAATTATTTCTAAAACGCGATATTTACTATGTTAACACAAATATTGCGACATTTCTATTATTGAAGTACCTGAAATATTTGTTGTTAATGTTGTTAATGAAAAAAATCGAAATATATATTTTTTTATTTCGTCAAATTCAAAAAAGAATTCGAATTATGCAAACTAAACAATATTGATGTATGGCGCTAGGGGCTAAATTACGAATTACCGGGATTTCAGAATTATCGGGGTTAATCTACTATGAAATTATCGTTTTGGTACTTGTGGGTTTTTAAAATTTCGAATTATCAGGGTTCGAAGTAAAAGGGTTTACTGTAATTCTTTTTGTACAACTTAATTAACTAGTAATAAATATTATATTATTGAAATAATCGCCTTTACTTTGTAGAGATTCATGATGATCTTCAAAATATATGTAACTAGCTGTGCCCGCGCGGCTTCGCACGCGTAGTTTTTAGTACACTGTTTGGATCATCATAGAACTTTCGTGAACCTTCTAGAACACTCCCCTTCCAGAACTTTCAGGAATTTTGTTGAATGTACAGGAACCTTCTAGACACACCGACACATTCCGCCACTCAGTTTAGAACCTTATAGAACTTTCGGGAATTTTCTAGAACCTTCTCCTTCCAGAACTTTCTAGACCAGGTTTTTCCGGAACCTTCTAAACTCGCCGACACAGTCGCGCCTATTTTGAAGCAATCTGAAGCATTTGTGGCCTTCCCATAACAAAACAATGTGCTAGAAAGCACATTTTCGTCACCCACTCCCACCCACGTGCAGCCTCCCACACCCAACTCGCATATTTTCGATATGACACCAAGGGCTATCCACCACCGGTGGGTGATTATGGCTGTTTGTGGAGAAAACTTGGCGGATAGGGAAACACGGGTTTCTTTTTATATATATGTATTGATTGTATGTGTTATTCCTCTACTTGAGTTTAATTATATTTAATTGTATATTACACTATTTCAAGAGTGACAGAACCCCTCATGGACAGGTGAAGAATTAAACTAATTTTATTCAAACACAGAATAGATGGAACTTAGATGGAAATACTAATAATTAATTAGGGACTGACAAAGAAGCTGGGGTTGTGGTTGTAATGAGAATATCGAGAGAAGAGGAGAAGACTAGGTAAATGTGATATTGTCAAAGAATTTAAAACCCGAGTTCAAACCTTTTTTTAATTCTAAACTTTCAAAATTTTTCATTTTGTTACCTTCACAGTCACCTTTAGTGACAGAAGTTTAATGAGACATGAATATTATCCATGATGCGGGTCGCGATTTCAGAAAACCTATTGTAAGTTAGACAACGACAATGCTCTGTCAGTCTAATGTTAGGATTTCTATATGTTTTTCTGTAGTAATAAAATTAATTAATTTAACTAAAGTTTTACTCCATCCATTTTAAAGATCTAATAAGTATTGTTTGTTTAACCATTAACTGGATCTTCATGTCTCCAGTACTCAATATTGTTTTACAGGAATTATCTAAAGAGCATGATTTGGTTTGTGGGTCGCCGAGGCACTGTACGTGTTATTTTGATAATCCTAAATGTATTATAATTCATATTAAAAATTCACACCCCCTTAACGATTTGTGCTTCTTATTTTTCAGAGCCTGTTGGGAGAGTTCAACAAGGAGCAGGATGCCTTCATCCGCAACCAGGCCGGCGGGAAGGGACAAGGAGACCTGCCCTGGGCAGGAAGGGCTGACGAAGCGGCATTGAAGGAAGAATGTCTTTCGCTGTCTACGGTTCGTTTTCTTTATAATCTTCTTCTCAAAATGTGCAAAACCTTGTTTTTACACTTGGTGAGAGTCCGAGACATTAAAAAATATGAATCTCTGCTCTCTGGATAGCTCTTGTGGTTCGCTGTATCAGGTTTATTCATCTTTATAATTTTTAACAAATAAGTCTCATTACATTCTTGTGACATATAAAAGTGGGTGCTATGATATTAGTCAAAATATTAGAAATGACTCATGTTACTGCTGCATAATTATGGATTTATCAGGCCAGTGCTTACATACGTGCCTGAGACGTGGGTACTGGGTAAGAAGAATAATCATGTATGGGACATTTTTAAAAGGTGAATTTTATGCACGACTTTGAGTCAGTTTTTTTAAATTTGACATTGCCGTTATAACAACAAGCTCTATATTTTAAATAATGAGATAAGTGTCTCATGGTTTATTAAAATTGGAAAACTTTGGTGGCTGGGCTGCGTGGAGAGAATAACCGAACAGCAAACACAAAAAAAAATGCAAAATCAACAGGACGCTGGAGTTGGAAAATACCAAAGTAAGGTGGAGTAAGAATGACATTCAGCACTGGAGAGAACGGCATGTGGTAGAGATCAATGGGGGAAAATCCTTGTGAAGTCCGAGAACCACTAGGGGTTGAAAAGGGAGACCCACCCTTAGTCGGAACTGTTATAGGAGTTAATCAGTTTATCAGTTCCTCCCGTCAAGGGCATTAGTGATCTATTCCTAATATTCCTATCACAATAATTAACATATTATTTAGATTTTAATATTTCATAATATTCTGCCTGATAAATATATATATTTTTTTTTTCCAAATGTATGTTTAAATAATAGTCATACTTCTTGTTCTCACTGCACGCCCCTGTTAATGATGTAGCATTTTGTAAATGAATACTCCACTATTGATTCTGGAATTTTTTGAGTTCTAATTAGACTTTGGTTGGATACTCACAGCTTTTCGGGGAAAACCCTTTACCCTGGTAAGAGGCCATCGTATATAAGGTGCACCATAAATACAAAGACCAAAAAATAAAAAAATGTATCCTGTAATCAATGTAATACTGTAATTTAATACTTTTCTTTTCTAAAACCAATCAGGTTCCAAGTAATTTTTTAAAATATTAATTTTTTAATGATAGCTCCTTATCTATGAGAGTGTAGAATAATCAAAACTTCAGAAACAATCAACCAGCTTGTCTTTAATATTTTTGTGACTGAATATTACAGGACAGACGGAACTTCGTCCGCGCACCACCCGCTGGCGTGGAGTTCAATTTTGACTATGACGTGTCTTACGCTGTGGCTCTCGCCATCATGGCTGAGGATCCTAATCTAGAGAAGATGAGATTCGACCTCGTACCCAAAGTGTAAGTATTCTTTAATTTATCATCACAGGTGCTTACATACCTACATTAAATATGAAGGTTTTACATACATTCATAAATTTATGTTACTATTATTGTTCTTTGTATGCTTATGTAAATTGTGAGTTCAGGTGATAAAATCAATTATTTATTATGAAAGACATTTAATTATAAGATTAACAATAGGTTAACGATAGCAAATTTAAACATTAATTAAAATTTCTGGATTAAACTGCTCATTTTGAATTGAATTACATGCCTTGTATTGCTTAACAATTTTCTGGCGTAATTAAAATTATCGTTTAACCCCAAATCTACCCTTAATGCTTAGCAAATTGCTTTTCTAATTTAATTGCAAATTCTTTTTTAATCGATTACAAAACAAATTAATTAATATGTCTGTAACCAAATATATATATATATATTTTAAATATAAAAAAATAAAGTACTGAATTATAAGTCATGAAACATTATTATGTTAACTTTTATTAATTTACACATTCTCGACCACCTAAAAAATATTCGGGAACTGTTATTATGTAAATAATATTATTATAAAATTACTTAACATGTTTTTAAACTTTTTGTTAAATCTTATAATTACACTACCTATAATTGTCACCATTTTTTTTTTCACGTTTGAATTGTTTAAAATGTCTTTTATTGTTGTCAAAAAACTTTGTTAATGCTATTAAATGGGTCACGATATATTGTTTTACTGATTTAATAATGTTTATTAATCAAAAATCTAAATGTTTTTTTTTTTAAATTTGTACAATAATGTATGAATACATTTTGAAGTATTTTTATCTTTTAAATCATAGGTTCCCAATCTTTTAGGCCTAGATGCTGTATTTTTTAATCGCCCACCAAATTGTGATTGTAATTATGCTGCTTGATACAACTAGAGCTTTCTGCATTCAATTTTGAATAGAAAATACTCTTTACACTTTGGGTAAACAGTTTCAGAGATAAGCAACATCAAAGTTTGTATTTTTTTTTTAAATATATTTGACTTACTGTCTGTTAAACGTTGGACTACCTCTACAGTAACTTATATTCAATATAAAAAATTCATTTGTTTAAATACAAGCCAACCAAAATGATTAAAACCTTGCAGAAGTTTGAAAAATATATTTTTTGTTAGGCTTTTGTCACTTTATTTGATTTGTATTAAAGGGAATGAATTTTTGATATTTCAAATAAGTTACTGTAGTGATAGTCCAGCGTTTTACAGAAAATAAGTCAGGAATATTGAAAAAAATCCAAAATCGCTTATCTCCGTATCAATCGACATTTCACCCAAAGGGTAAAAGATATTTTCTATTCAAAATCTAATGAAAAAGACTCCTCCGAAGTTTTAGCTATTAGTTACGAGATAACCCCGTATTACAAGTGAATAAATGTATAAATTATTGTGTAAAATTGCTAAAAATGAGAAAAAACATTGGTCATCACAAACGATGGCATAAAAACAGGTAAGATATGCGACTGCATAGTCGTTACTAAAGTAAAAATCGAAAATCCGCCTGCACACTACTCATTGCGCGCTGCACTCTGCACACCACGCACTGCGCTCCTCGCACTGCTCCTTCCTACAATACATACACATATTGGCAAATTAATATCAGTTTTTTTGAGAAAACATTTTATTTTGTTATGTTCGGTAAATTCTTGTGTATGTGTTGTGTGTCTTGCACAGGACAAAGATGATTGATAGCCGGGGTTGATTTGTCAAATTTCACTTGGCTGGCTTTGATACCAGGAGCAGGTTGGTGAGAAGGTTGAAAAATAAAACTGTTTTAAAACTTGATGCTGGACCGAAGAGTAAAGTAGAAGAAACACGAAGAGTCTGCTTTTGCTCTTCGAGTCCAGCCTTTTTATTCAATTTAATACGTTAGACCCCAGCGTGCGTCAGCCAATCAGCGTGTCACTCATTTCCGCGGCGCCTCGCGCTCGCTTGAACGCGTGATACACGCTGTGTCAGATTTACATAATATTTTTACAGAAAAAGGCCCATATCAGGGCCCTCAAATATATTTGTTCTATTATAACATAAAAGATACATGAAACATTACAAATTTTACATAAAATATACTGGCTGCAGCTTTACTTATATGGAGGACGTTCTTGATTTTTTCCTGTTTGAAACATTGTGATTATTTTATTGAATACATAAATATACTTATTACGGAGGAATACCTAAAATGTAAACTCTGTATTTAGTGTATTTTCAAAGATATTCACATAATTAGAAGCAATGTCAAGTTTACAGCACCGAAGAAGAAAGGTCAATCCTTTAAATGCCATGAGTGCGTTTTCACACTAAGCCATATGCGTGATAATACACACTTTTTCATCTTGCGAAGACTGGATTGAACACGATCTTTAATATTGTCTATTCAATCAATTTGCTGATTGTCGACGATAATTTTCAGAATTTTATGGACAATTATTCCTTATAATGTTGTACTGAAACCTGCCACTAACCCGTGTGGTAATACATTTTTAAAACCTTTAGCATTTAAAAGGTTAATGATCTGCAATGCAATAGACAAGATAAGCGTGAAATCTAAAATTAATTTTGAATAATTAAGATTTTATAGCCCGTATTTAAGTATTTAATAATTTTCATTTCATCATTTATCTGTTCATAGTGATAATTTATTTCATAATTTCTTCATAAAATTTCAGGATCACGGAAGAAAACTTCTGGAGGAACTACTTCTACCGCGTTTCGCTCATCTGCCAAGCCAGCGAAGCCACTGAGGGGATGAATGACAGTCAGCCTGGATCTCGTCTCGCCAGTGTGGACGAGCCACAAGGTAATTGTGAAGTTGTCGCGTAGTCCTGAATATCACGCAATGCTAATTTTTTATCAGAGATCATCTCACAGCACTTCTGCTTGAGGGGTAACACTTCCCTGGGAGGGTAAAATTCCGGTAGAAATTAGGTAATGTTTTACAAGTAGGTGATTATTCTTTTTTTTTCTTTATTGGTACTTATAAAGGTACATGTTCAACAATAGGCATGATGACAGATTTTGAAATAACCTGTAATGTAGGTACACGTCTACTATTATCGAAAATAATATTATTTCAGTAATAAACTTAAGTTTTACGCAAATAATTGTATTTTCATCTACCTATTTTTAATTTCTATTATTGAAAATGTTTTTGAAATAAAAACAAAATAGAAAAAAAGCAGCGTTGTATCTATTTCCGTAGAACACCTCCTCTGTGACTACTGACATGCAGTATCCCCGGTGCACATTTATTCGAGATAGGAAAGAAGATCATTACTTATTTAGAAATATATCTACAATGTAGCAAATCCTATTTGTAAAAAAAACTGTTTTTTGTAAATTGAGAGCAATTTGAAGAAAATACAAAGTTTTTAAACAATTTGACGGTTCCTACATGGACTGTCGAATCTGCGAAAATTCGATTTTCGTTTTAGTATCTTAAACCATCCGATTTACTCTATATTTACGGATAATGTTAAAAAAATGTTCATTTTCCTTTAATTTATGCTTCCGTTTTTTGAAATGAAAATTCCATTTTTTTTAAACATTGTCTGAAAATATAGAGGAAATTGTACGATTTAAGATAGTAAAACGAAAAAAAAATATTTGCAGATTTGACAATAAACGCAGGGACCGTCGTATTGTTTTCAACAAATGGTTTATTGGGTTAAAAAATCGGTATATTACATTATAGATATTTCGTTTCTAAATAAGTACATGATTTTTTCTGTTTCGAACAAACGTGCATTGGGGAAAACGGTACAAACAGGGAAAGTTGCGTGTCAGTCATGGGGATAGTTCTACGGATATAGACACAATGCGGCCATTTTATGTGTTTTTTTTTTAAATTTTCAATAAAACAATATTTTATATGTACTTAAAAAGTGCTAATAAAAATATTTACCACCTCATAAAAATTACCCAATTTCATCCTAAACTTTTTCCTCCCAGGGTGGTGTAACCCCTTAATAGTCAATTTAAAATGTTGTGAAAACTTGTGCGATGTAAAAAGCAAAACCTTATTGTTAAATAGTATTCAAGTGAAAGTAGTGTCATTTTAAGAAATACAATTCTGACGCTTAATTTTTATGTAAATATAAAAAGTTCCACTATAAATGTACATTTTTTGTGGCAATTCTTAATTTATGTGACGCACCCTTTAAGTGAATATTGTTCTCAGAATATTTTGAGTTTGTTCAAATTTTTCAAGAACGCAGGGTGACATCATTAATCAATATATATTATAGATGTCTCATAGAGAGAAAATAATATTTTTTATGGGAAAGTAGGTATGGAAGGCTTTTTTTTGGGTGTTCATAGGGCTTACAACGTATGGCTGGCTTAGGTGATTCTGATTTAAGCCAGCCGTACGATAGGCCGTACGATAGGTCGTAAGCCCTGTGAACATCCAAAAAAAGACTTCCTAACCTACTTTCCCATAAAAAAAAATTATTTCGTCTCTATGAGCCATCTATAATATATATTGATAAATATTGTTCTAACATTTGGCTAATTTTTTATGTAGTATTTGCTATTTCAATTGCATTGTAAATATTACCACATTCATTCGCAAACTCAATGTCCATGTTGCTTATTATTGTATTATGCAATATTTACGACATTTATGCGGAGAAATCCAAGTTTTTTGATGCATCATCGATTTATAAAATTTAAAATTATTATTATTCGCCAGTTGTCACTTTTAATTAGTTAAATATTTTTTTTTTTAATTAGCTTATGCTTCATTTTTTTTTAAATCTTTGTTTTTCCTAAATAAATTTTTATTATTGAAAAACAATAAAACTATTTTCATGCGTATTTTGTGCAGAATATCTCTCACACATTGCCACTTCAACACTTAAGTATTAAATTCAATCATTAAATCTAATAATATATATTAGAATTGATGCCAGTCAAAATTTAAAAAAAGTTTCATAATATAACAACACAATAATAATATCCTATAGAAAAGAGTAGTCAGTCAAATTTTTCTTATTTACGTTTTATTTTGGAGTAGCAAAGTAAACATGTCTCTCCATGCCTCATGTACTAAAGTTACTTTATCACTTCTCTGCTGTACATAGTGGAATTTGCCTATCATAGAATTCATAAGCATGTTAATTCACTACTTATCAATACAAATATTTAGGTCCTACATATAATAGTTTCGTAGTTAATTTCTGCTTTCAGACTTTGTAAAATTGACTTTTTTTATGACACTTTTCTAGGGAATGTACGGTAGTATATCACCATTGCCAGTAATTCTTGTGTGAAAATTGAAAGAAACATATCTTAATATTTTAGAATGAAGAAAATTATCAAATATTTTAATTTTCGAAATACTAAATTCAATAATAATGTATGTATGTCATAATAATCTAATCTTTAAGATTTGTTGATTAAGATGTCCATATTGCTCCGCTTAGAAAATATAGTAGGCAACGAATGACAACTTGCTCTGCATTCAATTCTGTACTGTCCTTTATTTAAGTTTTGAATTAAGTTTTTAGACAGTCTTATTCAAATATGTATATGGACTGTAATAGAGTGTTTTTGTTGTGCTAAGTAATTTTTTAGAATCCACGACTTACGGTATAAATGAGTGTCCCCGATTAACAAAAAAATAGCATTGGTTGAGAGGCGAGTATTGAAAAAGTTATTATACTTTCACCATAGTTTTTCACATTTGAGTTACTTTATCTAAGCACAAAGCACAAGCTATAGGCAAGAGAAAAATGTTTCGCAATAATAATTTTATTTTATACATGGATAATGCTAAACGTTTACGTAAACCATAGATAACAGAGACTTGGTTTTCGGCAGCTAGAGTAGAGGACTTTTATTTAAAAAGAATATTCAATTTAGTTGAATCACAAGTTGAAAATTGTTGTATTGTGTGCTGGTGTAATAGTTACTCAAATTTACAAAAAAATGGTTTTATTTATAAATTTACAAACAAATTAGGTTACTGAAACAGATTTGGATCGAAACAGAAATAGTTAGTGTGTCGTGTTATTTTTGGAATAACACAACAATTTTGAATTTCGAGCTTTTTAATATGGGAAAGGTAAAACTACCTACCTCTATATTCATATTTGAATATTACTGGCCACACTTTCTCACCTTTTTTTGTTGGCACCGCTGACAAAAGTTCCGTCAGGTTGCCTCTCGTTTTTTAACCGTTCTCTCTCTTCCGCCCTGTTTTGAATAGCGATCACAAGCATTCCTCAAGTGGGATTCTAATGTCAAAATGTCTGGTGAAAAAATAATAATAATTTTTTTTTAGCACTTGCCTTTTTCAATGAATTCTGCTTTTTCGAAATCAGGATACTTGCTCTCGAAAAGATTGGCGTTGGACCTCATATTCTGCACTTATGCCCAAGAAACTGATAAATTTTATTTTACATTATGAATCTGTAAATACTGATCAGTAGTCACATCATCGACCATCACTACATTATGAACAAACTGATCGAACCACCATATTAGTTTATTACATACTATAATTTTTGCCATATAATTTGATGAATTGTTTAGTTTAATGATTTATTTGCATGCTTATGTTTATTTTCCTTATTATTTTTCCCATATCATCATGTCCTGTGACACCAACATCAATATCGCACCAGCAGTTCCCAATGTAGTTGAAACACCCGCTACCCCGAGTAAAAATATTGATGCAAAGCAATCAAGCTCTGAGCTCATTCAATCCGAAAAGAAACCAGAACAGAAACAAGAAACTTCTGATGATTTGGAGGAAAGAGTTTGTGGTCTTACCATAGACAAAAATAATAAAGATGGTGAGATTTCTTTTCTTTGAATTTGTTTTTTTTTTTGTTTTCTATGTAATTGACTCCTAAATTATTTATTTTAACATGTTTGATGACATATAATATGGTGTTCAATAAACTCTTATAGTCTTTTGTGTACTGAACATTCATTGACATTCATATTTGAGTTTTGTTATTCAATGATACATAATTTTGGTGAATTTTTAATTGAATTGTACTAATTAGAGCTGAGAGTGTCAGTTTTGTTGATGAGTGTAGAAAATGACTTTGCTATAAATGCGTTCAATGTAATTAATGAACGAAAAAATAATTATATTTCATATTAGTATGTAGGTGGTATTCATCATCACATTTATTATGGTTTTTCATATTTTAACATTTCATCTGAACCATTTAGAATGTAACATCAATATCATCTATCTTATAAATGTTAGCTTGTATGCATGTTTCGCACCCACACACTGACTGAAGTAGTTAAATTATAATAAGAGTGTCTTGCATTTGACGACACCTATTAAAATGTTAAAGTAATATTTGCAATATTTACCCTATTATAATTTTTTTTATTAAATTAAAGTTTAATAATTATAATATACAAATTTCATTCGAAGCACTACTTGTGAAAAGAATAATTGAATAAATATTAGGTCCTTACATATGAAATTGGCGTTTTGCCGTACTGGCAAATTTGATCTCAAATATCTTCTCTTTGGTTAGGAATTCCAAATTCAAATTTATACAGCTATTTACAAATGTATTTGTGTTTTGAAAATTATAATTCATTTGTTTTTTCCTCAATTGTTTTTTTCTTTGCGTCACTTAGTTTACAAAATGAAAAACTTGAAATATCGCGTTATTTACGAGTACGAGTTCCACCGTGGCACCAGTGCTGCAGAAACGGCTCGAAGGATTAATGATGTGTATGGCGACGGTGCCGCAAAAGAAAACACAGTGCGTTTTTGGTTCCAACGTTTTCGTTCTGGAAATTTCGACCTGCAGAACCAGCCCCGTGGACGGCCGGAGACCAAAGTTGATAATGAAGAATTGAAGGCTATTGTGGAAGCGGATCCATCGCAAACCACATCCGAGTTAGCTGCAGGCTGCGGTGGTAGTGATAAAACTGTTTTAATCCACTTGAAGCAAATTGGTAAGGTGAAAAAGCTTGAAAGGTGGGTACCTCACGAATTGAGTGAAGCAAATCAACAAACGCGCGTTGACTGCTGCGTTGCATTACTCAACCGGCACAATAATGAAGGGATTTTAAATCGAATCATTACCTGTTATGAAAAGTGGATCCTGTACGATAATCGGAAGCGCTCATCGCAATGGCTGAACCCTGCCGAACCAGCCAAACCATGCCCCAAGCGCAAATTGACTCCAAAAAAGTTACTTGTGAGCGTTTGGTGGACTAGTGCTGGTGTCGTTCACTATAGCTTTCTTAAATCTGGCCAGACGATTACGGCAGATGTCTATTGTCAGCAACTGCAAACCATGATGAAAAAGCTAGCTGCTAAACAACCGAGGCTGGTTAATCGCTCTAGGCCACTGCTGCTTCATGATAACGCTAGACCACACACTGCACCACAGACGGCTACCAAATTAGAGGAGCTTCAATTGGAATGTCTAAGACATCCACCGTACTCTCCGGACCTTGCCCCAACAGATTACCATTTTTTTCGAAATTTGGATAACTTCTTGCAAAGGAAAAAATTCAACTCCGATGGGGCAGTCCAAACCGCCTTCCCGTCTGAATGGTTTTTTTAGTAAAGGGATCGATGAACTACCTATGACATGGCAAAAGTGCATAGATAGCAATGGTACATACATTGATTAAAGAAATATATTATAATAAAAAAAAATCGGCTTTATGTTCCTCCCATACTAAACGTCAATTTCATATGTAAGGACCTAATAGTTTATGATAAATTACAATTTATAAAATTCACAGTTTGTTCTAACATTATACTTTTTATTTCGGATGTAAAAAAATAATATTTTTGCTTTAAATGTTGAATTTTTTTTTTAACTGACTTACCAATTTGGAAAATTGAAATTGAAGTTCTTTTTTCATGGATTGATTTTGTTAAATATGTTATTTGTAGAAAATCCTTCTACAGTCCGTTCACTGTAGGAAGGTTCTCAAGCATAACCTACTTTCTCTTTTCCACGTATGTCATACCACAGTGCAATTCTCTTAGACAGTAAGCATCTTCATACAGCGAATGGACTGTTTTGTCACTACTATATAAAAACTGAAGCATTTTGGATTCACATAATATTAAAACTGGGAACTTTCACTGCACTCCATTATTATTACTGATCATTTTAATTAGGGTGATTTGCTAAAGATATGTTTTTTCTTGGTGCTGTCTCTTCGTCTGG
>JADDOH010015359.1:0-10112 GCA_016648135.1 Agrypnia vestita
TTATTTCAAACATAGATTATCTTTCATTCTGTTATTAACACATTAAATAATATAGTGTAATACTCATTTTTATTATATATGCCATAGGACCATGAATTTGGATTTAGCCCGTATTTCTTACCCATATACAGGGACACGCACCCTCACATCCATCCCTCAACACAAATCCCATCTGTTACACATCTTTTGACGGCCAAGCAAGCCTACAAGTGATGTTTATTTGTTTTCATCATGTTTATTTTTAACGCAATATCGTTTTATTATACAGGGAACCTTTTTGCGATGCTATATTTATCATCTCGCCACCGTGCTTCGCAAACTTGGACGTATGTTTTGTGTTTTGTAATGTATTTCCATCGAATGGGATATTTATTCATGCCCGCCTTTTCAGTATTGCCTGACTGACGCCTCGGGATTGCCACACACTTGTATTATTTGTTTTATAAAGTTTTCATATTTCTGGCAAGGAGTCTTGCGCATTGCAAGAGCGGCTATAGGACCAGCCAGCGATAGCCATTTTATTATGAAATATTAAATTTATGAAGTAAGAGTATATTATTACAGGAAACTTTTCATATTCGGAGAAGGTACACACAAGGTGCAGGTGCACTTTAGAGCCGAAAGTTCGTTAAATAAAATATATTTTTTTGATTTATTTATTTATCGTGAATTTAAATACATCATACAACGCCAGAGCCATATATCTTACTAGGATGAACCTGTGCTAAGATGAGTGGCTTTAAAATAATATCAGAACAAAATACTATTTAAAATTAATTAATTTCATAGATATTGTAGATATGTTCAAAAAACAAGAATGTATTATTTGGATGTATCCAACGAATATGAAAAAGAAGATATATATAAAATTATATATATGTTCGTGTATATATTTATTTATTTCAATATACGGTACAAAAAGTACCTTTTACATAATATTGTATACAAGAAATCAAAAGGATTTTTTTTTTTTGTTATTTTTTTTGTTCACAAAAAAATATTTACAGGAAGAAAAGATTACGCCTGTTCCAGAGAAACCGCCTCACATTTTAATGTATTTTACGTGTTTTAAGGTCAATAAACATTAAAATATGTATAGCATAACAAAAAAAACAAAAAAAATAATAAAGTTTTATAGTATAACAAAAAATTACAGTAGGAATTGACAATATAGTATAGACAGTTGCTTGAAAGTTTTAAGAGTAACATAATTTAGAAAAAGGAGGTGTGAAGTATACAAGATTAAATATAATTTAGAATAAAGAGGTGTGAAGTATAAATAAGATTAAAAAAATAGATATAATAATTTGTTTGTGAACACATTATGCATTATTTATATGAAGAATACTGTTCGATGAGTACATCGAAAAACTGAAACCTGTATTCCATAATTGGTTACTTGTGCAAATGCAGTTGATAACGCTATTAATAATTTTGTGCCAGTAAAAATACAAGTAGGGTGACTACACAGACTATGCTAAAATGGGAAACAAGACATCTCAATATCATTATTATCACTCGGCATTACACTCTTAATCATTACTTTAAAAAGTTACAATGTACTTGCAATTTTAATGTTTTCAGGAAGAAAGGTTACGAACAAAGGAGTCTTGTATAAAAACTTCTTTGCCTATATGGTGTCTTGGCATTTATCGGTGGACACATTAGGGAGGCACAAATTCTAGTGTTACGAATTTGCTGAATTCTTTTGGCAATAAAATTGCAGAGTCTGAGTAATCTAATGTTGGCTGACTGTCATAGTTTTATATTTACTGTATAAACTAATAATAAAGAAGGTTTTCTGAATGCGTACGTTATAATTACAAAATAATTAATCGAACTGCTTTTACATAATATGTATGTAAATAAAAAATAATTTTATCTAATTAAAAATATGTAAGTATGAAAAATATACGAAAGTTGTAAATATTGTCATGGGTTTGCAACTTTGGGATCCGAATAAAACATTTGTTGGTAAACAAAGTCACTGAACAAAAACTTTTGATGGATCACTGTACTGTAATTCGCATTGATTTAGAGTTCGCTAGAATGTTCCACTCATCTCTGGGAGTGCTTTGCACTCCGTTATTTATGCTTCACCTCCTTGTCTATCGTACGGATTCGCCATCTATTCGCCCGTTTTTATGATCTTCGTTCGCTGTCAAAACACAACTCAATATCGACGTACGGAGCCCGTGATGTTTGTATAAGGAACGTTATTTGCTAAAATCTTTTAAAATAATAGCGAGTTAACATAAAAAAATAACCTGGATCATGTAGTTAGTACAAAGTTTGATAATTTTTTAAAGTATATATTTATATCCGACCACAAAGTTAACGCTATAAACAATAAAAATAATAAAACCCCTCATTTTTGTAAAAAACTCGAAAAGATAAGCCAGTATTGTAAGTATCTCCTCCTTTTTATTTAATTAAAAATAGTTTCTCCATAAAATTTAAGTTATTTCTTAATAAGTGTGCGCGACTAGCTTGCTAGCCGCTCGTTAATTCTTTCGCGGCACCGTATTATAGTCTATAGTTTCACGCCATTTTCTGTGGAGTGACAGCTGTACGACGTCACGTTATTTGCTATTGTGTAAAGCGGCGGTTGTCTAACTGTACTAGTCGAGGGAAGCCCTTTTTAAAATAATTTTTGAGACTTGTACACAAAAATACAAAGTATTTCAAATTCTTATATTATTAATCATGGGATATGGTTGGAATTTGATGACAAAACATCCCAAATTCTCAGGATACAAATCGATGTCTTCCTCTCCAATGCATCGTGGAAGGGTATTAAAGGAACGCCATTTCACTCGCTGCATACTTGAGGATTTTTGTTCAGAATTTTTTACCCTTTCAGTAATGAAATAATACACTTATGGTGTTTATAATAATAATTAGCTTGCAAAAGTGTAATAGCTATAGAGCTGATGCACTTGTCGAATAGTAGTATAGGCGGATTAGGCCACAAGTAGAGTACTCAAGAGTATCGTAGACTCTAAGAGTACGAACATGCCGAAGATGCTTCACTGCGATACCTCGTGGTCGCGGTTCAGCTCGCTACCTCGATGTCACCTCCATGTAAAACAAACACATGCTAGTAGATACGCACGCAAATGCCGAAGAATACCTCACTGCGATACATCGCGACCTACATGGAGGTTTACCTCGATACTTACGTGAAAACATAATATTTTGTTTTCACATCGCGGTCGACCGCGATCAGCGATGTGGTCTGGCTCGTGATTGGTTACATTCGCCTCAGCCTTGCGAATTTGTCTAATCACGAGCCAGATCACATCGCTGCTCGCCGTCGACAGCGTTGTAAAAAAATGGAGCTGTCATTACCATTAATTCCGTTTTGTTCATGTCACGATCGCTGTAGGTATCTTTTAAACTGTAAAATAAACATTACCTACCGTCAGTTCATTGTTTTCACTTAGTGATTCTACATGGTGTCACTTCCGTTCGATTTTTTACTTGATAAATACTATGAATTGAATGTCATCGTGGTGCGACTGAACCGACATGTTCGCATCGCCATCCATGTAAATGGCAAGTATCGACATCGAGGTAGCGAGCTGAAACCGCGACCGCGAGGTATCGCAGTGAAGCATCTTCGGCATGTTCGTACTCTAAGGAATTGAATTGAAAAAGAAAATTCGCTGCACGCAGTACCGCTCCAGCATTCCATGGATCTACATTTTTCTCCAGTCCAGAGGAGAACCTGACTTGCATACGATGCATCTCTTCTCTTAACTCTGGACGAAGGCAAGTTTAAGTAAGGGCGATCAACATTACATGGCGGGTGTTAGTCAAGACAGTGAGTCACTGAATAGAAGACCTCCGCTACTGTTGGGTAAATTCTACTTGTGACGTGGGTCACGGTTCCGAGTACCGCAGTACCAAGTACTTAATTTATTTTTATATAGTTCCACGCTTACGTCATCTAGTGCAATGTACCATATTTTTTAATGATTAGTGAAGTTATTAGGCAAGGGATTACACAAATGGTAACTTGTGAGACTATTTTTGTAAAACTAACTTTAAAAAAATTTAATGAAACTATATTTTTTTTATTTTATATATATATATATTTTTTTTGATATTTATTATATTAAACATATGCCAAACTGCACAGCAGTTTTACGGCATGGTTGCCTTCAATATTTGACAATAATTTTTATTTTATAATGAAGATAGTTAGGTCAATATCTAGTGTTGCATGTTTTTTTACAAGTGATACATGATATGTAATTATAAATTAATGTAAGATTAGGTACATAGCTTTAATATAATATATTATTTTAGCTTGTACTTTTTTGAAGCCAATGGAGTTTTTTTAATATATGAATGAAGCTTTGTTGTTGACTGTTGTGTGTGTAGTCCTTTATAGATGTATAAATAAATGAAGTCATAAATACGACAATATTTTCTTTTATAATAAAAAACAAACAATATTTTCCCGGACCCCAGATGAAAGGCGCTGGTGGAATGTGTCAAAAGCTTCATTTTATCCTCGACAGAAAGAGATTGAAAATATTGGGAGAGCCATTTTGTTTGTGCAATTTGAACGGAGTAGATTTCTGATAAATGTAGCGAGTGCTAGAAAACAGAAAATACTTTCTCTCCATTGTTTAATTTCCCATTTGTACGTCCGTTCACGTTTTATTGTCATGCTGGGTTCATTTCAAAGCGTAAAAAACATTAAAGCTTACCTTACGTGAAGAAAATGTTCGCTAGAAAATTAATGAGTTAGAAAGAGATAGTAAAGTTTGTTTGTTTGTTGTTTAAGCTGTGTACGGAACAGTTAGTATGACATGTATAGCGCACTTAACAATGATTGCGTTCTTTATATTCGCGTTTGATTTAATAGTTCGGTACAAATATATGGTAACACAATCGAGGGTAACTAGACAAATATATAATAATAATAATAATTGAATGATTTATATAGCGCCGTTTTGGTGAGTACTCACATAAAGGGCGCTTCACATAAAAAAATATATTACAAAACAATTTACTGGCTAAAAATCTTATTTATTATTACTTATTCACTAGATGATATTAAAAAAAAGTAACCCATAAAAACCAAGGTTTTATTATACTCCCTTTCTTTGTAAAATATAACAACAATTAAAGACAAATTAAAACATATAACATAACACTAAACTTACAGTAATTTAATATATTTCTAAAATGTCAGATGTTTTGAGCTTTGATAAGACACTTCATGCTTTGAAGATTAAATTCTAGAAGCATTTGTTAGTCAATTTAGATTTTCGACATTCGTAGTGAAGTACCTATTATGTATACCGACGGAGTAATTCAAATTTAGAAAATATTCCGCGACAATATCGGGCCGCCGTTGCTTTTTTGAAAAAAACCAATAAAATTTCTAAAAATCCGAAATTATACTATATTTATTAATTTTTTTTAACGAAAATTTGATAAATCTTCTTGATCGTCACCACGAGTCTATTTGCCAAGTTTTAGCTCGATTGGATCACGGGAAAAGGGTCAAAAAACGATCCAAAGTTTTTGTTGACGGCAAGCAAGCAGACGCCACGAGTTAATATAAAGGGAGTAAAAATGGAATTAACGTTTAAAACTATAGGAGTTAGGAGTGCTTGGTTTCATCGACTCTGCTGAGAACTTTTCATTCGTAATGTGGTCTATCCAGGAAATTCCTTGGGCACGTCTGTAGGTCCACATCTCGAAGGCTTCTAATCGTTTTTTTCTCTGTCGCCAATGCACCATGTCTCACATCCATACAGCAAAATACTCCACACATAAGTTTTTATTAATTGCTTGCGGAGATTCGGAGAGAGAAGATTGAGATTGCCGCTGCGCGCGCACGGGAGATGCGCGCGCAGCGGCAGGCGTGGAGGAGACGCGCGGGACCGGTGCGTCACCGGCAGCGGACGGCCGCGACGGCACTTGAAACTTGAAATTCGGCAGGCCTTAGGTACAGTCTAGGTTTATAAGAGAATATACATCGCTTAAAAGTTACCTACGCGTATTTATATGGACGCCTGCCCTCTTCCTTGAAAACCCAACTTAACAACTGGCGCAGCCGGCGATACGAATCGCGTTCTCGACGAGAAGAAGATTTTTTTTGGGTTCTTTGGTTTTGGGTTTTTTTGGATTCCGAATAAAGGAATCTGCGAGGAAAAAAAATATTGTTGCGGGTCGGAAGGAAGAGTTCGAGTCGGAGTTCCCGAGGTACTGGGACTGCACGAAGAGAAGGTTGGATTGGAACAGATCCAAGCCACAAGAAGACGGTCGCAGCCAGTCCGATCGAAGAAGAGGATTGGAGGCGTAGAGAAGCGGCGGAGTGGAGCCGGGTGCGGTACAAGCAGCCGAGTGGAGCAGAGGACATCTGGACGCGGACCAGGGTGCTGAGGGGGACCATCATCTGAGGTGGAGCATCGGGACGTGGACCAGAGAGCAGAGGACCAGACAGGTGTGCTGGACAGTCGGGACCAGGGCGAGAGCGGCAGTTCGGAGGGAGCGGAGAGGGATTCTTCAGCGGGACAGACCTTTTCTCACTTCTCTTGGCACTCTCGAGATATTTTTTTTTCTCTGTTTGCTTTTCTTACTCCTTCAGGGTGAGATGAAATCAGGGGGACTAATTCCTTTTGGTCTTGGGGACAACTGGGAGATCTTCGCCATAAAGTTCCAGCAATACCTACTATTACATGATGACAAATTTTCGTCAGATGAAAAACAGAAAGCAGTATTATTTAATGCTCTTAAAGAAGATGTTTTTGAAGTATTGGTAAACCTGTGCATGCCATCCAAAGTAACAGATGTTAAATTAAAGGATTTATTAAAAAAATTAGAGGATTATTGCATTTCCGTAAAATCATTTTTTTCAGAACGAGCGTCATTTTATAATGTCAAGCAGATTTTATAATGAAAAATCAAGAGATTTTTTTGTATTGGGAATACGAGCGGATAAAATGAAAGAAAAATTATTTCTAGAAGGGGAGAAATTAAATTTTGAGAATGCAGTAAAAATCGCCGAATGTATGGATCAATTACAGAATGAAAAATTAGATTTTGGTAATAAGAATTTTGAAGTCCGCGCGTTTTCAAATATTAATAATAGGTATGGAGGTAACGCAAGTGCGTCACGGAATATTGTGAAGACGAATCAAGTTGCGAAACCGTTTAAATTGGAATGTTTTGCGTGTGGAGAAAACCATTTAATAAAATTTTGTAAATTTAAGAATAATATATGTAAGATTTGTCGATTGAAGGGGCATATTCCGAAGATGTGTAAAGGAGCAGGTAACAAAAAAAGAGTAAATGTCTTGCAAGATATACCTACAAGTAGTCAGTCAGAAAAATTGCAACGTCATGTAGGTACCATTGATAATTTAATGTTGTCGGTTAAAGTTAATAATGTTGTAATGAGTTTATTAGTCGATTCGGGAGTGTCATGTTCCGTATTAACAGAAGAAGTTTATTTAAGTAATTTTAATCATATCAATTTGGAACAAAATTCGGGTATTGTTAAGGCCTTCGATAATAGGACATTAGAGGTAAGAGGCGTTTTAAACCTTGAGGTTATATGGAAGGAAGACAGTCAATTTATTGAATTTTTAATAGTTAAGAATGCGTCGATTAGCGTTTTGGGGCGAGATTTTATGCAAAAATTTAAGATCGGTTTTTCGAGAATTTGCCGGATCGCAGATCCGGAAATTAAGGAATCATTGCAGAAGGAGTTTCCGGAAGTTTTTAGTGGAGCGTTAGGTAAATTCAATAAATATGAGGTACATTTACGTGTTAAACAAGATGCAATCCCGAAATTTAGAAACAGTAGAGCAGTTCCGATCGCGTTAAAAGATAAGATCGAAGCGGAAATAAACAGGTTAGTGAGGGAGGACATTCTAGAACCGGTTTCCTGTAGCGAATTTGCAAGTGCAATCGTTCCAGTGATAAAGAAAGACGGGTCTATTAGGTTATGCGGGGATTATAAGACGACTCTAAATCCACAGCTATTGGTGGATAGGTATCCATTGCCACGAATAGAAGAAGTTTTATCAAAATTAACCAAGGGTAAGATTTTCGCTAAGTTAGATTTAAAGCAAGCGTATAATCAAATTGTGTTGGGGGAAACGTCAAGAGATTTCACGACTTTAAATACACATATGGGATTATATAGATTTAAAGGATAAGTTTTTGGGCTGGCTCCAGCTCCAGCAATTTTTGCAAAGGTTATCAGCAGTGTCTTAGGCGGACTAAAGTATACGGCATATTATTTAGATGACGCAATCGTAGCGGGAACGGATAAAACAGATTTAAAGCAAAATTTACGAGCAGTTTTACGGAGGCTAAAAGAATGTAACTTAACGGTCAATCTAGAAAAATGCGAGTTTAACGTAAGGAAAATTAACTTCTTAGGTTATATTATTAACGCAGATGGGATCAAGCCGTGCACACGAAACATGGATAGCATTACGAAGGCACCGCCTCCAAAGGACGCGAGTCAATTACGTAGTTTTTTGGGAATGGTTAATTTTTACAGATCATTTTTACCAAATATGTCCGGTCTATTACAGCCTTTATATTCATTATTAAAGGAAGGGGTTACGTTTAGTTGGGAAAAAGAACATGAAGAAGTTTTTAATAACATCAAAAAGGCGTAAGTTTCAAATCGAGTATTGGCTCATTTTGATCCGGATGTAACTGTCAAATTAGTTAACGACGCAAGTTTGTCGGGCATTGGGGCGACTTTATTACACAGATGCGGAAATAAAACAGAGAGGCCCATCGCATTTGCGAGTAGGACGGTAACATCAGCTAAGAAGAATTACAGCATCTTAGATCTGGAAGCCACTGCTATTATTTATGGGGTAAAGAAATTTTATCAGTATTTGTTCGGAAGAGAGTTCACATTATCAGTTGATAATCAACCATTAGTTAGGATTTTTGGAGATAAAAATGAGATTCCGAAAATTGCAGCATCAAGGTTACAGAGGTATGCAGTGATTTTATCAGGGTTTAACTTCAAAATTGAATACGTAAACTCGAATAATAATGTCTCAGACTTTTTGAGTAGGTGTCCCATAGAGGAATGTTCGGAAGTAGCAGACGAGGAAATTAGTTATGTTAATTTTTTTCAAGGGACTAATCCTATAGGTATAAATTTAGAAGTAATTGGGGCGGAAACGGAAAAAGATGAGAGGTTAAGAGAGATAAAAAAATATTTAAAATTAGAATGGCCGGATTCGAGTAAGAAAGATCGGGAAATAAAGATTTTTTGGGATATAAGACATGAGTTATCTCTAGTAAAGGGGTGCAATTTATATCAACATAGAGTGATTGTGCAAGGTGCTAAGGTTATTACATCGATCTCATTTAGGGGCGGTGAAAACTAGGAGTTTAGCGGGTACGTATGTTTGGTGGCCCAGAATCAATAGGGATAGAAGCGTTAACACAGGCATGTGTGGAATGTCAACAAACCAAGAGGGAGGCGCATAAAAGTGAGTTAACAGTATGGCCTTTCGAAGAATCAGTATGGACCAGGATACATATCGATCATGGGAATTTGGGTAGTAAGAATTTTTTAATTATCGTCGATTCAACTTCAAAATGGTTAGATTGCGTAGAAGTGAAATCTTTTGCTTCGGGGGAGAATATTCAAATTCTAAGAAGATTGTTTTCACCATTCGGATTTCCAAAAACACTGGTGAGTGATAATGCCACGTGTTTCGTATCAATGGAGTTTAAAGATTTTTGTAGGGAAAATGGGATAAAGTTGATCACATCTCCGGTATATCATCCGCAAAGTAACGGGCGAGCAGAAATCGGGGTCAAAACATGTAAAGATTTTCTAAAAAAAATATTGAGGGGGAATGGATATCCGAGGGATTATGAAAAAAGTTATGCAATTTCCTAACACACTACCGAAATTCAATTCATGCTACAATGGGTGTGGAACCAGCAGTTATGCTGATGGGAAGAAAAATCAGGTCAATTTTTGATGCTTTGAAATCAGATAAGGAGGTGTCAGAAATTATAACGCAAAATTCTCAACAGATTAAAAACAAAGTTTTAGAAAATCAAGAAAGTCAGAAAAAATATTTTGGGGGAAAAAA
>JADDOH010015360.1:0-22470 GCA_016648135.1 Agrypnia vestita
AATATATGATTTTATCCAATTTAAAAATTTTCCCCTTATACCTATTTTATTAAGTTTGAATAACAATATGTTGTGATCCACCTTATCAAACGCTTTACTGAAATCTGTGTATATAGAGTCAACTTGTAGTTTCTGCGATAAAGCATTAGTAATGTAACTTTGATATAATAAAAGATTCGTTAAAGTAGATTTGCCAGGTGTAAAACCATGTTGATTAGGAACAATTATTTTATTTATATCGTTCGAAATATTTTCTAAAACAACACTTTCAAACAGTTTAGGTATGGTGGATAAAATACATATAGGACGATAATTGGAGACATCACTCTTATTACCCTTTTTAAATACTGGAATAAGATAACTTAATTTCCAGGCTTCGGGGAAAGTGCCCAATTCCAGAGATTGATTAAATAATTCTACTAGTGGATAGGATATTGAGGATACACATTGTTTTAATAGTATAGGTGGAATGTTGTCAGGGCCGGGAGATTTGTATACATCTAACAATTTAATTTTCTTTACGACTTGATCAAGGTTGATGCGAACTGATGAAATGTTAAGACTATCAATGAGTTCAAAGTCAGGAATGCTATTATCAGTAGCTGAATATACATTCATGAATGATTTTGCAAATAAATTAACAATGCCGTTGATGTTGTCGCTGGATTCATTGCGAAAGTGCATAGTGTTTGGTAGATTAGAACTATTTTGTTTTTTAGAATTAACATATTTCCAAAAACTCTTAATATTTGATTTTATATTGCTTTCAGTTTTGGCGATGTACTCATTGTAACATTTCTTAGATAAAGTTTTGCAATTTTTTCTAAGATCATGAAAAAGTGCATAGCTGTTTATAGATTTGGACTCTTTAAAACATTTATATGCAAGCTTTTTCTTACAAACTAATGTAATCAATTCCCTTGTATACCATTTAGGATAATTATTAGCATTATTGTTTGTAGATTTAGGAACATAGGATGTAATTGCATTGGTAATTATTGAGTTAAATCTATCAACCTTTGAGTCGATGGATGTGTGATCTTTAAGAAATGACCAGCTTTGTTTATGGAGATATGCAGATACCTTGGTGTAGTCTGTATTATGAAAATCGAAACCTGATATAGGGTATCGTAAGTTGCCAATGGTCACATTATGAATTTCAAATTCTAGAGGTGGGTGGAGTACATCCAAAGGTTGAAAACATTCCTTTGATTTAAGGACTTTAACGGAGTCAAAGTTAGAAAAAATGAGGTCTAATATTCGATTATTAACATTCGGGATATAGATTACATTGTTTTAACTCCAAGTATAAGCTCATATCTAGTATTTCGCGAGCACTTTCAGGATAATTATTGAATGATATTCTATCATTGTTTGATGAAGGTGGTATATAAATACAACCTATTATAATATTGTTTGGTAAAGTGTTGAGTTTAATAAATAATTGTTCAATGTTTGCTGGTTGAGTCAGAAGTCTCGAAGATCCGATTTTCTTGGAGACTCCTAATAAGGTACCACCTCCCCTGGTTTTGTTGGTTAATGAGAGATTTCGATCCATCCTATAAATATTGTGAGATTCGCATACAAATTCCTCGGTAGCGATGTCTTCAGTAAGCCAAGTCTCCGTTATAAAGAAAATATCGTGATGTATTAGAGAAATAAACAATTGGAAGTCTACCAATTTGGTTTTGATGCCTCTAACATTTTGGTAGAAGCATGTCAACTTAATTGGTTGGACTACTTTTTTGAAATGTCATTATCTTAGGACTCCCGTTTACATATTTTATTGTGATGTTTTGTTCGCCATTTTTTAATCTTTTTTCCAGTTCAACGCGTAGATCGTTTAGGTGTTTTCTTTGTAAGATCGTAAGGTCTTGTCGAATTGAGAGGTTTTTGGAGATAATTCTTCGATTGCGCAGAATTGCCATGGCTTGTGATTTTTCATTAAATGTAATTTTGATTGGTCGTGGTTTATCTTGGTTAATCTCTCTACCTAGACGGAAAGCGGTGAAACTGGATGTTGAAATGTGTGGTTCGATCACTTTGAGGGAGTTAACCACGTTATCGGCATCTTCCTTCAACTTGTTAATTTCACTGTTTGCACAACTCTCAGGAACATTATACAAAATTATATTTTTTGACCGAGATTTTCTTTCTTCAATTTCGTTTAAAGTCTCAATTAAATTTTGAGTTGTATCACAAGTTTCGGGGTTTTGATGAGATGTGAGTTCACTCAATTTTTTACTTTGAATTAAGGACTTGTAAGCTGTCAATTCACCTTCCATTAGGCCCATTCTGACGGCTAAGTTGCCAATTATTCCAAGTAGTTCAGTTGTTTTAGGCGTAATTTTAGATATTTGATCTTTATTTAACTTATTTGTCGGATCCATAATTATCTGTACCAATGCATTAACTGCAAGTTTAGCATTATTAGCAAATTGAAGAGACTCACCAAGTTGGTCCATTTTTATAAGCGGTGATGACCCTGCACTTATGTTGTTTATAGCCGTTGTAACTACACTTCGATGTGACGCGAGCGGGCGAGAGCCGTGAATTGTAGGTACTCACTTTATTATAAATTTTATATTACCGAGTAAATACTACGTTTACTGGGCTGAATATATAATAATCAGATAGCGTATGTGGTTGATAATAGGATTGATATATTCTTTGCACTAATTTCGATGTTTTTAACAATAGATTTTATAGTTTAAGAGAGGAGCAAATAACTGCGTGCAACTAGTTGAACTGTCAGATGATATCACACGTATGATATCACACGTGTGAGAGTATATTGCTATCACCTGCGCCAGATAGCTCCCTTATTAATATTAGTTATTAATAACGTGCAAGAGCATTAGCAGCGAGTGTTTTTTGCGCGCTGGTGAGCGTTTAAAATGTAGGTACACCCAATTCAAATACATTTTCCACGTTTGAGTGTTCACCCACCAGCGACAGGCATCAACAGTTAGTGGCGCCGGCGCCAGGGACGATTACCTCCCCACCGCGGCCAGGTTCAAGGCCTACTCCGGGCAGAAATACCTCACCCTACCAGACCACTAGGGCCGCCGTTACACAACCCTGCTGAGGCGTAAGACTCTGTACCGAAGGACGTTCGCAAAGAAAGATGACGGAAAATATTCGAAAAAAAAAATTCAACCACCAACCTACGCGTATTTTATTGTTTTTTACTCCCTTTATATCAACTCGTGGCGTTTGCTTGCTTCCTGGCTGCCGGCTTGCCGTCGAAAAAACTTTGGATCGATTTTTGACACTTTTCCCGCTATCCAATCGAGCTGAAACTTTGCAAGCAGACTCGTGGCGACGATCAAGGTGATCTATCAAATTTTCGTTAAAAAATAATAATAATTATAGTATAATTTTGTATTTTTCAAATTTTTAGTAGTTTTTTCAAATTGTAATCATTACAAAGGTTTGATGAATATTTTCTATATTTGAATTGCTCCGACGGTATACATAATAGGTACTTCGCTACGAATGTCGAAAATCTAAATTGACTGACAAATGTTTTTAGAATTTAATCTTCAAAGCATGAAGTGTCTTATCAAAGCTCAAAACATCTGACATTTTAGAAATATATTAATTTACTGTAAGTTTAGTGTTATGTTACATGTTTTAATTCGTCTTGTTGTTATATTTTACAAAGAAATGGAGTATAATAAAAACTTGGTTTTTATGGGTTAGTTTTTTTAGAGAGATTCGTTTTAAGAAAACGGCTTCTTTATGGAGACTTTGTTATTATTCTTCTCATTGGAAGATTGGTTTAGCCTTTTTTCTCTCTGCACCTTTCTTAAATCTCACCCCGCTACATACATGAATTCTCATAATTTGAATTTGCTTTTGATAGAGATAGAATCAAATAATAAAATAAATCAAAGCTTATGCTATCCATAAATAATAAAAAAAACATAAATCTTTACTAGCATTACATCCCTTTAATTCTAAAATATGTATATGTAGACTGACAAGATAATTTTTAGTTAATAGTGTAATTAATAATTACACTCTAATGATATGTCGGTCAAACTGTTAATTTAACCGGTAATGGATGGTACAGTTATTTGAGATTTGTATCTAATGGTATCGTGATTGGTAATTGAGACTGGTAATCTTCAGTTGCTCATCCTATTGAGGAAAATCAATCATCAATCATCGACTCAATCAGATACTAATCTCAAATAACGATTAGTCTGTCCGGTTAAAATACCATCACTACTTGATGTTGAGAAGGACTGCTCTTCTCGAAACTATAGTTTGATATATTTAACTCAACTATAGTGATAAATATAACTCAACGTGTGTTTTCAAGCTTAATTTAGTGTAAATTAAAATAATCATTTTTACACCATAATATCATATAAGCCATATAAATCAATAATATTTGGTGCTCATATCAAAAAACATATGAATTTTTCAATAATAAATATTGTTATTACATATATGTATCAATATTGAGAGTGTAAGTAAGTCACTTGATACTTATAGGTACATATATCATAGTATATAATCACGCAACCTAGACTATTTATTACATAATATGAAATTTTGGAATTTTACCCAGATTTTTTCTCAACCGTACAAGGAAAGGATTGGAACAGACTATCATCTTCTCTGCATTTTCACTTATTTTTATTTGAAGGATTATAGTGGCTCGTAGCCACGTCACCTCTACGGCGATGAGTGCTAGACTTCTTGAAATGATATACCACAGAAAAATTTAAATTGGCCAATTCGTTGCACGGCCGAGTTTTCAATCAAGTGAGCTTCATCAGACAATTGACTAACAGACGATAATATTTAAACGTCTTCACTAACATAATTTTCTTCGCATTTTTATGCCCGAAGTTAGTTCTTCATATTCCCAATAGAATTACCAATATATACCATTATCTCGGAAAAGGCAGTTTGTTGTGGATTTACGTTCCTTTTGTCGGGCAAAAAAGCGGTCAAGAAAGTAGGAATACCGCGCTGAAATAAAATTTAATATGTTTTTGATGTATATTTCAGGATTCAAATTGGGATGGTTTATTGACATCATAAAACTCAAAAAATCAAGTTTAGTCTTGGGGTCATCGGAGGTTCCTTTTTGGACTCGGAGGTCGCCGAACCAAATCCAATTACCGGTATCTCTCAAGTTAGTGCTACCCTCGTAAAACAAATCTATAAAAATGACCAATAAATATACTTGTGACATTTACTAGCATCCTTGTGGGTTCGCAAAGAACAACGGTTTCTTAAAAATGTAGTTAAAAATTGTATTAAAACTTATAAAAAATCTTTCGCGTATCAAATTTTATTCACAAGTATATGTGGTTGAACAATACAAAATAAAATAATTTTAAAATTTACAATAAACAAACAAATGAAAACCATTTTCACGAAAAATGTCGAGTCCTGAAGTTCAAACAGAGCAAGATATATTTTCGTGAGCTACCGAATTAAACTATTGTAATAATATTTCAAATAACACATTTTCATAAACTTACGAGATCCAGATAAACCAGTGTTTTTCCTAAAAGCTTTAAACAATTAATAATATTAATATAAAACTTATCAACGGCGTAAACATGATCATTGCATTTATAAATTAACTTTTTTTCTATGTCAGTATTAATAATCTGATAATTAGGATACGATTAAGATAAGTATATATAATCTAATAATTATGAGACGATAAAGATTATTTAAAAATTATGAGATATATAAAATACTCGTAGATGTGGTCAATAACTTATTTTTTCGATTGCGATATGAATTTTTGTTCGCGAATTTACAAAAATATTACAAACGACCAAATATTTATATGAGTGGAATTAGCACTTTATACGCCAAGTATTTGTCTTTTTCAAATACGATAATATTCATTCTCTAACGATACATAAACCATTGTGAAGAAGATTTTTACATTAGATTCATTTAGAGTTTTTTATGTTATTTAAATTTTTGTATACAAAATATATTGTCATAAAAATATATCGTGTTACAATCAACTAACGAACGAAGTGCTACGCGTTGTGTCAAATAAATGCTTGTGCATAAATTTCTGTCGTGGAAAAATTAATATAGAAAACCATACACACGGTATATCCAAATATAAAGACTAAACTATTGTCCAACTCTCATGGTGCCTTCAAACTCTCTCTCAATAGTTAATTTTGCGTGTACATCGAATTGCGGCGTGGGTGCTGGTTTGTGATTCGTCCCTAGCGAGGCAGCCGATCTCTAATTATTCCGCCATATATCTATTGCTCGCGAGAAATGTGAATTGATAATTATTATAAGACCCGATAGCGCAATAGTCTGAGTACTTGTTACCTCTGTGATCTTGGACAACCGAGAACGTAAATAATATCAACATATTCGTACAATTACACTAAAAGTCGGTGAGCTTTCCTTATGCCCGTAAAGGCGTTAATTCCAATTAGTTGAATAAAATTATAAATTCTTCGAGCATCCTCTATTGAGAATTTGTGCATAATAAACTAAAGCAGATTAAAATCATTAAAGTTCACATAAATTTCAATTAATTAAGATTGAATGCGGATCTAATCCTTTTAACAGAGAATGCATGACAGAGAAAAAATACAGCTCTTTTGATAATATCTCCCTAACCAAAAATAGTTTTATAAACATAGATATTGCTTTTTTATATTTATATGCAACCTATCTATTTCATCTACTATTACACAAAGTGAGGGTGAATAGAAATGGAGAGATGTATATAAATATCTAACCAATGAAATTCAACGACTTATGTTTAAAAATATACATAAGTCGTTGAATATCAAAATTATTATATAATTTTGATATTAATACCGTACATATTTTATCGATTTATTGGTTAAGCAATTCCCTTTTAAAAAAACATTACCTGTGTAATCCTATATAGGAGACATCATCTTATATCAAGATGATATAAGTTGATTTGTTGGGATACTGTGTAAAGATGGAAGAAAGCTTTTCTATAATTAATTGTGGTTTACCCCTAGCCAAAGGTGAAACTTCCACTCCAAAATTCTAAAGGTGATTCTTTGCACTCCCAGCTATCCTTGGGCAAAAGATAACATGGGGCCCAAAAACACAGCAAAAATCACTGAAAAACCTTCAAAAGTTCCATCGTACGGAAGACAGGTCTAACCGGATGGAAATGGTGTATCCAATACAAAATAGGGAGATGCAATCAGGAGAATACAATATAATGAAAACAGGGGAAACAAAGCACAGAAGTCAGCCTGCAGCCACTGTCTTCCCATATCCAAGATGTCCCAAAACTTGTGGATCCATATTATTCTTCTTCTGCTTCATCTAGGACTGCATCCTGTCATTGCTTGGAGCCTGTTTCCGGGATACAGACGTCCAGCTATCCCGCCATCTTTTACGTGGTCTTCCTGGGAGTCTGGTACCTGACGGCTGCTAGGCTCTTCTTCTTCGCTGCTTCGCTCACTACTCTCTCAGAACAAGCTCTCTCCGCATGATCTCTCCAGTAACGTCTTCTAGATCTTCCCCATCGGACAATATCCTCGACGTCGCAAGTCCCTCGTATTTCAGAATTCCTCACTCGGTCTCGGATTGTCAGTCCCGCAATGGGTTGGAGAGTCTTCATCTCAATTGTTCTTAGGAGATTTTTAGTTCTGGTAGTGTCAGCCCTTGTCTCGATTGTACGTCGTGATTGGGCGGACACAGGTCGTATATATTTTCACTTAACTCTCTTTGAGCATGTGGTCGTTTCTCCAGACAGCATTTCTCAAGCACCTCACAACAGTTGTGGCTTTGTTTGCTTGCTCTCTTACTTCTTCGTAGAGGTCGTTACTGCTGGATATCTCAACATACAAGTACTTGAAGCCCTTTTTCATCTTCTTTAAGGAAAAATTTAAGGACATGGGTGTCTCTAAATTTTTAATCGTCAATTTATTTTCTATTTTGATTTATTCAGATTTATTTTACCAGAATTAATATAAAACCATATAACCTGTACAGGAGTGTTTGTATATAATGTTGTAGATTGAAGTTAATTGTAATTTACGCTTGAAGGCGAGTTAAAAAATCTAAATTTTTTTGACATGATTTGTGCGGTTTTTATCATCAAACATTAATTTTTTGTACAATTAATAAATAAAAATTCGCTGATACCTTCTTCTTTAAATCGTATACTGGACTTATTTATTATAAACAATAATGAATTACTGTAACTCCTAGGAATTTTTATACAAAAAATATAGTCATAAAGCACCCAAAAAAAACACTTAAATATGGGCCACACTGTAGCGGTAAGACACTCGGCTTAAAGTATATTTAAATCCAGTATCAATAGCGTTGATTTTCGGACATTAATGATCCAGAACTAATTAATGTATCAAAAAGTCCTGTTACCTAACAAACCTGATTACTGATTACAAAACACGAATCACACTCCTATGTAGGTATACACATGTACTATGGGCAGCTGCCGTAAAGCATAATCGTATACCAGTTTCCTTCCCGTTTTTTTCTTTAAACCCAGTTTTTTGCTCGTGCGTAAAAGCCTCCATTAAAAGTATAAAAAGTATCCAGTCTACTAATTGATGAGAAAGATTTGAGTCATTAATACTTCTAAAAAATGCCGTGCAGCGAATCTGAAATTCATTAGTTTGGGCAAAACTTTTTATTTACATTTTCTAATTAATTATTTATCGTCGGAGCCGTACTATAAATTTAAAGTAATGTTAATTCTTTCGAGAATATTTAACTGATTGTTAATTATTCGATAAAAGCAATAGTGCCCACATTTATTAATGAGTAAAAATATAAAGATAAGACATCTTCCACGAGAATATGGATAAATAATAATAATAAAAATACCATAATTATTACAGCTAGGCTAATTGGGTGGTGTCTAGAAAACCTACCGTTCTTCAAAATATACAGCTATATCAGTGCCCTCTGGTACCTACGGGAAATTCTTTTCTAGACGCCCCTTTAATATAATATATTATTTATAACATTAAATTATTTATGACATAATATTAATAATAAAAAAATTGTGAAATTGTGCCAACAATTTATGAATCCTCACTTCGACCTCATATATTAACCTCTGTTTCTAATTTTTGTTCGCAAGAAACAGTACGAATACCTTTTCCTTCTGTAATCCGGGGTCTGACATACAACTTACGCCACATCTAAAGTCATACATCCTCTCATCTATATATAAATTACCTAATATGTAATTTCCCTATTCGTGACAGGTAAAGTCCTGGATAATCAGTACGACGTGCTTTTTTCTAATGCCAGCAATGCTGTCGTCATTTCCTATCTTCTTCTTCTTCTTTCATTAGATCTTGATCTGTGTTGACAGGTTAGTTCTGGTCGTGTGACGAGCACGTCCAGCTCGCTCTCCATCTCTTTGGTGGTCTCCCTGGCGGTCGGCGCCCCTCTGGAAACCCGCTCATCACGGCTCTGGGAAGTCTCGTCTGAACCAATATCCCGACATGGTCCCTCCAGAAACGCCTTGTCTGCCTGCTCCATCTTACAATTAGAGCCTCCAATCCGAATATTCGAATATTCGAACCTCGAATATATTCGCCTGTTTTTAAGTATTCGTTATTCGAATATTTTAAAAAGTATTCGCTAATATTTATATTATAAGATTTTCAATATTTTTCCAAACGAAACAAAGGTTAACGAACCCTGAAAGTCATTTGCAAGCGATGAAAGTCATTTCAGGTATACCGCTACGGGCTATATAATGAAGTCTTTTGCATTTGCCTTTTTTTAAGTCATGCTTATCTTTATAGTTTTATTACAATAGGCACTTACGTTTAAAACATTTTGTTTTGTCGGCTTTCTATTATTCTTTACTATTAAGCTTTCATAAATATTTGAGCCGACAAACAAGAAGTTATATACAAAATAATTTTCAAAAAACTTGCACGTACGGTCTGAGATATGAAGCAGGTAATATAAACATATCTAAAATATTGTCAGTTATCGAAATTTTTTTTTTGTGTTTTTTTTAATTTGTATTTCTTAATTCAAAATTATTTTTCAATATATTTTTTGTTGTTTTTTTTATAACATACTCCATCCGAAGTAAATTATTCCTTTCTTAAATATTTTACGAATATATTCGAATATTCGAATACATTATCATTAACTATTCGATATTTGAATAGTTGGAATCACGAATATTTGGAGGCTCTAGTTACAATGTCTTTTATGTCGCAGGTTCTGCGCATTATCGTTATCAAATTTTAGTGAGAATGCCACTGTCTTTACCACGTAAACCTGTTGATCGTTATTGTTATCTGAATTAAACCTAATAAAGTGACTGTTTACGAGTTAACATGCGTTGGCAGGAGGAACGTGGCCTCCGTTAAATTAATAGCATTGCTTACATAATATCTGATTACAATTACGCTGTTAAAGAGATAAAATAGCAATAAAATAAATATAAAAGCTGACCGAATGCCGAGTACTAATATTTTGATGACGAAGAGGTCAATGATCTTATCAATCTGTTAGGATCTCTCATCTCAAGAAATGAAGGATGCCTAGGCGAGTAATGAGAATTGGTATGATCAAGTTTGCGCTACGACGAAGATGAAAGTTCGGCTGCTATAAGCCCTGGAGATACCTTTGTATGCAGTCATTACAGAGACCCTAAGAAGGAAAAATGCTCGAGATTTCGAGATATAGTTTTGGTGACGTAAACTGCGTATACCATGGACTGCGAGACAAACATTTGTCTAAATTCTGCAGGAACTCTGTTTATTTGTTATTGCCTTTCCACAATAGTCTTTGGTCACGATGCTAGAAGACGAACTGAAAGAATTGGTGATCTGAGGATGTACAAGAGCGGAGAAGCAGAGTTTGATATCCAATAAGATATTCTAATGTGAAGACACATCCCGCGCTACTCGTCGCTTCAAGCAAGGACCAGGAACAAGAAGAGTGCGGGCAAACAAGCAGTTCGTCCTGTAGAAGCAGATTGGTCTTAGTCTTATAATCTATCTGAGCATCGAAGGAGATCAAGATCAAGAGAAGGAAATGCTGTTATAATTTTTGTCATAAAATCTATAAAGTAGTTAAAGGCCTTTACATTTTTTTTTGTTCAGCGTTGTGATTCCATGCAACTGCATGGAATATGCATTTTCTCTTCCCTCAGTCCTAGTGAGGTGTTAGTCATCTCCTTTATTTGACCTGATCCACTTGATGAAAATCGTCTCCTTACTCATGAAATGTGAATTGATAATTATAACATCCTTATAATTATAATAATAATCCTTATAATTATAATCCTTTTAACCACTATCTTCTCGCTTTTCATGTTACTATTAGGAATATGAAGAAAGTATAGATTTGGAGTCTGATAGAAGACTGACCCCTGGAAGACGAAGGCCTTTCCAGGTGAAAATTTTCGAAAAGTCCAACTATTTTGCAAACAAAATATAAATCGCCAACATGATCTACTTCTAGAAAAAGTATATCAAGTTGGCAAGAACTAGAAGAGTCTCCATATTTTCGTACCAGCCGAATATATAAAAAAACACATAAATAACTTTTTTAAGACATAAAATATAATCGTTGCTGAGATAGATTGTTGTTTTATTATTTCTCAATCTATATACTTATATGTAAATTGGCAGTACTATTTCTAATAGAGTTATTTTAATAACATCAATCCTGGCTCTCCACATTTATTGACTATCCTATGTAATCTCCACATTTATGTACCACAAATGAATAAATGTTTTAATATAAATTATATAAACCTGATTCTATTCGTTTTTCTTCAAGAGTTATACAAATACAGGTTTCGAACAACAAAAAATATACAGCATTTGGTTACTTTCAAGTATCTTACAATATCACATTCAAACACATACATATGTATGCAATGCGTATGTTGACTTGTAAAAGCAAAAGCAATTGTTTTCGAATCTTTCCGACAGGTTTACGAGATTATTCAGTACCAGGGGTCGACACAATCATATATTTTGTATTTTGTAAATGATGATTCGGAAGAGTTGGTATATCCAAAAATACAAAACAGCTTGCAAATACAAAATTGCATTCATATTCAGATTATTTTCATTAAATACACCAAATATTTGCACCAGACTCACCATTGAATCTTGACAGAAGACAGGTCAGAGAACTTGGAGCAACACAAATAGGCATTGAAAGATGTGTGTTGGGGCATCACAAAATAGGGGATGCAAATTTACCGTTAAATGGCAGTACCAGTAAATCGGTAAATCTCTGAATTTCATACCAGTTTACGAGCAATTATGAAGGTGTCTAAAAGTAAATGTTATAGCATTTTTTTTAAATATAAAACAATAAATTATAAAAAATAACATTTTTATAAAAACAAATTGTTCCATATTGATATTTATTTAACACAAACATTACTATCATTAGAATGAAGGTTGGAGAGAGAGTTTGTGAGTTGCGTTATCGCATTTATTTATTTATCGATCTTTTTTTGTAACTCGGTAATATATAATTTTCATAATAAATTCGATTTTTTGTTAAGAATCAATAGAACCTATTTACTCATTTTAAAATAAAACACAATAAATATTGTTAATAAAATACAGAAATTATTTTAAAAATCACTCCACCACAGATAAGGACAAAACTATTTCAATAATTAATGAAATTGCAGAAACGAAATGTTCGAAAGGACAACGGGTAGTGCAACTGGACTTCACGAAACTTCAGAAGACACTAAAAAGTATTTGTCGGAAATAGTGATGGTTAATACCATTAAAATTAACCGGTCACACACTAACCGTTTTTTGAGATTTGTATCTCAATGCATCGACGATTAGCAACTACTTTTTGCAATTCAACAGGCAACCATCGGCACTATACATCAGTTATATCTTAGTTACCAATCATCTAACAATCAGATACAAATCCCAAAAAACTGCATTTTCGGTGCAGTTTTTTGGAATTATTATTATTGGAATTTGGTTTGACATCACTAGTTGGAAGACAGAATAGCTGCCAATGGATGAATAATAATTAATAAAGAACCGAAGCTTGTATAGTGATTTTTGTGACAGATAGTCTTGGATCCTACACGCACGTACGGACATTGGACATCGCCGGATAAAATTTACGAAATTTCGGATTAAAAAAATAATCAACAATTATACATAATACATTTTTTTTAAATTAAATATAGTACTTATATTGTCACGAGAATGTGAAAACAGAAATAATCGAAGATTTTCCAGCTCTTTGGAAGTTTTACGGTAAATTTGATAGTTACTAGAATACGCCAACTAAATTCGCGAAAAGTCTGGAAACCCGAAACGATATATAAACGGGCTAACGCCAATCGTTAGATGAACGCAGTCACCAATGGTATCCGAGAGTCAAGAAGCCTTAAAACCTGGACTGGTGAAATCTTTTAACTCTTGTATGCATCGAATAACAATAGATAAAGACATTCAGAAGTCCTTCATCCAGCAGTGGATATGTCAAGTTGTAGCGTAGACAACATGATTAATATAGCTTGGGGGTATGAAAAATATCACAAGTTGTTTTTGATAATATTTGATTTGAATATTGGAGGTAATAGATTGTCCTGTTGGATGGGACGCAAATGTGAAGTATGTGGTTCTATACTGAAAGACAGACATGAAACGTTTAGAATTGACAAGCATTTTTGAATAGATATTTTGGGGTTTAGTGATGGTTAGGAGCAATTGCTTTTTCGGGTCACCACCGTCATGCGACGAGAAAACTCCAAAGGCGTAGAATGATGATTTATTATATCGATAAAACAAGTATAAAATATACATGAGTATGATAGATACTCTAAGGGCCATAGCCTCCGGCCCCCGCCGGAGATAGGTGACAGACTGACCTGCCCGCCTAGGGTGTATGCATCTTTTTATAAAATTTACGAACAAAGGAGTTTTCTGGAGTGCGGCTCTGTTTGTTTGTGTGAAGAAATCGTCCGAAATGCTGATGGTGCAATGAACTGCCAGCCGCGCGTGTCTTTCTCGTGCCCTGATTTGCTTATGTGGCATTCGTTGCCACTGTGTGTGTGTGTGTGTGTGTGTGTATGTGTATGCCTAGATTGGTGGTTTTCTGTATTGCGGTATGAATTCCACAATATAATTCATTGATTTATCTTCTATGGATCACAGCATCAGTTAATTACATACATTACATTTACACAAAGAAGGTATGTGTCGTATGTGCTTTATCATTTATTATACATATATACATACCTGCATATATTGTACAAACATTACATTTTAACGACTCAGAGATATTCTCCTATGGGAATACTTTGTCAGGACGGCCGAACAATGTGTGCGTTCATCCTGACGAAGATACAGTGGTGTCGAAACCGGTAGACATTTAAATACAAGAATGTTGCTTATACAAAGTTTGTTGTTTTTTTTAATAATCATGTGCGACCACAAAGTTACCGCTATAAACATCAAAAAAAAAAAAAAAGTTTTTCGAAATATTCAAAAAGCATTGATTTAAAAAAAATAAGACTCCAAATACATTTAGTGTTGCATCGCAATCGAAAATTTTGATTCTTTTTGTGAAAGTTGTCACTGCGATTGCTAAGCCATATTTTATATTACTTACCTGATTTTTTTTTAAAATAGGAATTAAAAAGTTACCATGAAACACATGCAAACATTACGAATGTAATGTCATTCAATCTACAATTCGATGAAAATTTTAGAATTGATAGAAAAAAAAAAAACTTTTTTTTAAATGTTGCCTCCGCCTGCCCGATGCAGGTGGCAGCAAAATGCATTTCGGATGGCAATGGCCTTAGTTGAGGCTGGCTGCGATTTTTTGCCGTCCGGCACATTGCATTCCCGTCCCGCAATGCGTAATCTCCAGTCGGAACGTAATATGGCAGAAATCATGGACCAAATTTGTGGAGAAACCGGCTGCAATGACGAACAGTCGAGATGACCTGGGGCTATTTGTTTACCTAAATGGGCCCGGCTTTTGTTTTAGAGAAATGTTTTATCTGAGATGAGATGACTTCCCTTAAACGCTTCCCTTAAATGAGATTAAATGCTTTCCCTTGTTACATTATTCATCCCGTACGCTGAGAAAACTTTCAGACAAATTCTCCCTCAGCCCTGAACACTACACAATTATCACGAGGTTCTAAATTCGTTAGAAGCTGTACGTAATCGAGGATTACCAAGTGGTTTTGAATATTTTTTACAGCCTTTTCTAAGATTTACAAACAACCAGTCGAAGAAACACGCGCGAATATACGTGAAGGTTCCAGACAAACCATAGAAACGAGCGAAACAGTGAGCAGGCGTTCAGAGCGAATTATAATCAGCTTGTGATATCATGTACATACATACGTGCGTTCGAGAAGTGTTCTAAAAGGAATCAGTGTGATAAGAAATGGCGAACTAAATGGACGAATATAGAACTATAGAAAACAAAGAGAGGATTTTAAGTATTCCAGATAAGTGGAAGATTCTTGGGTGATTAGTGTGTGAATTAATTAGTGCTCGAGTTGAATTTGTCTCCAGTGACTTTTATGACAAATAAAAACTTTATTTAATTTAAGTGTTACATTTTGTGTCCTACCGCCGCGAACCTGTAAAAATATTTTAAAGGCATTCCATTGTCACGGGTGGAACATTTTTCCAGTAAATTGTCATTATAAGTTAAAATTTTACAACATAATATACCTATACAATTTTTAATATTTCTGTTTGAAAACAGCAACTTATTCTAACTTCGATGAATAATTGAGCAACAGAACATAAGCCCTATTTTATTTTATTTGGAGATAATACTGATACAAAAGACATCCATTTAGTTTTTTATTTATTTTTAGCGGAATTTAAAATAAATTAAATTTTAATAAATATTATTATTAAGTTCTGCGGGTTAACTATTTGTAGGTGTTACAGTTGTTTCGGCTTGCAAGGCCATTATCAAACATAATAATATTTATTAAAATTTAATTTATTTTAAATTTCGCTAAAAAAAAACATCCATTTAGTTATAAGAAACGATTCTTAAAAACATTTCGTTAATGTTCAGTTGCTATGGTGTTAAATTTTAACGTGACGATGGAATGCCTCTATAGCAAAATAAATAAAAACCTCAATCAGCTTTTGCCGTTGCTTGGCAATACGATGTAGATCTAATATTTTTGTATATTTATGTTATTTTTATATAGCAAAAATAGCTCCACCATATAAAACGCTGATAAATGATGAACATGGTTCCAAGCAACAATCAACACAGCTGAATGGACCAAGCAGACCAAAACAACCACTAGATGTCAGGACACATCTCTCACCACACATCTCACACCAGCCTCAACAGCAGTATTTGTTTCAGCATCCGTTTCCACCCATTAATTTCTAATCAGTATATTTCAAGCAACCTTCTAATTTTTTATCTATAATTTTATTTAATAATAATTTATATATTTTTGTTTTCAATTTTATAGATAACAACATTTTTTAGTGTTTATAAAATATATAATTGTGTATGGCAGCAAAGTAAACACTCAATTTGATGCCCTGCCTGCTACACTGGTATTTTACTGTATTATAGCAGATAGTTCTCTTCCAGTAGATACTCGTATGTGCAATAATATTTATATAAAGTAGTTATTATATGAATAAATCTTAGTGCCAATAAAAAATAATAATAATAATTAATAATTAATGGCAAAAAGTATATATAAATTTCTATAGTAATATAGACTTTAACAAAAATATGTAAATTGGATAGTGAACAAAAGAAAATATGTAACAGTAATTGAAAAAATTAAAATAAATGTTTATATAGGAACGAGTATTTAAAAAAAAAAATACTTCTGGGCTAGTTTTGGGCATACTTCCATGGTTCCCTTTTCATGGAGCTAGAATTTCACTTTTGAAGAAAAATATTCGAGACTATGGCTGGTTAGTTTTTAGTTTTGTGATTAGAATGTTGAATATTTTTGAAGCTTGGAAGAAATGAAATCTTTGTTAAAAACTTATCGTGAATTTTGGTACAAGAAAGTCACAGTTCCCCTGTGCCCTTGTTAAGTGAGAGTGAGTTATTTGTTGGTGATCTTGTTTGTGTCGGAATTATCATTAAAATATTTAGGTTAAGTATGTAAAATTTATATTAAATGTATCTTTACTGCCTGTCTGCACTCGCTTGACATTAATCAAAACAGTATCCGCGACGTAACTACTCGAGCCCGAGGGAAGAGATGACACATACTTTCTTATATCATCGTTCACGTCACAAATATACAACTCAAGATATATCGAAAAAGTTAAATGATCCATACGAATGCAGGCACAATTAAGCAACGAGCATTAGAAGGAATTAACCAAGTCGTGAAATCTCATGACATCCGATTTATTGCCCTTTGCGGAGGGCCGGTTCAATAAGAAGCGGGAATACAAATTTGTGGCCAAAACAGGTAATTTAGTCTCGATCCGAGATGAGATTCCGAGCACGTGACGCGATCCAGAGAGCATCAGAATGCGAGCCGCAAAATTGATACGCAGGGAACACAACGTAATTGCCGGTTAAGGAATTCGATTATATATGGACCTTTTAGGGGATGATTTCAATTATTTTATTATGGCGGCTTGCCAGGGATGTACAGTTTTGAAACGGAACTAAGCGTCTGCCCAAATTGATTTGATTTGCATTCTAAGCATTCAGCGGCATGATAGCCGAGAGGTAGATTAGGCAGCCTTTGAGAAATTTGTTATGTACAAAACATGTTTATTGGCTAATTCTTTTATTTTAAATGTTGCGTGTATTCAATTAATTAAATGTATGTACGTAGAACTTTTTTGCTAACCTATCTGCATCTTTAGGCCGGCTAGGCTTTAGACTTGAGGAGTTTTGAAATAATTTAATATTCAAAGTCGAAACTTAGTCATGTGATGAGTCACCTGTTTCTATAGATTTTTTTTTTTTTATTATTTCTATTTTGAACTCTAAGATGATTTAAATGCTACGCGGGAAAAATTGAGCTGGGCCCACCTGGCGGAGTATTGGGAGGGAGTTAGTAGCGATTGATCGGATATAGGTTGCGGGCAGTTACTAATCAGTTCTTATAAATCATATTGGTCTTGTGGTGAAGCCGTGTTTGGTACAAATGGTTGACGATCGATGCGGTCCGAGCGGTCCACATGTGCTTCCCATAAAAAAATGCTGAACATGGTTTTCAGAGATTTAGGTCGCGGTTATTGCAGTTTAAGCCGTTAAAAAACCGATTAACGTCTACTCTAAGGTGACGATGATATTGACAGTTCCACGAGGTTTCTGAATTATTGACTTTTTTGCTGGGATTTTGAAACCGCTTAAATGTCATTAATCGTGGTCTCGAGTGGATTCCCGGGCAACAGAGATGCATAGATATAAGCGAAAGTAAGGAAGGCAGGTCTAATCGGGGGATCACGAGAGGAAAGCGCCCAATAAATAATTTATAGGAATTGGCCGTGAAGCACGGATAAAACGTACACGATGTACCAGAGGGGTGACCTTAACTGAGCGGATAATGATTTATTTTCGTTTCGCGGGAATCGGATAACGTAGGCAGATAGGAAAGTTAACTATAATTCCATTATATTTATCTGTAGACTAACGCTCTGTCGAGAAGCGAATAGTGATTCATTTTCGTTTCGCGGGAGTCGGATAACGTGGGCAGATAGGAAAGTTAACTATAATTCCATTATATTTATCTGTAGACTGACGCTCTATCGAGGAGCGAATAATGATTCATTTTCGTTTCGCGGGAGTCGAATAACGTAGGCGGGTAGAAAAGTTAACTATAATTCTATTATATTTATCTGTAGACTAACGCTCTTCAGGCTTTTACAACAGATAGGTAATTGTGCAATGACGGTATATACAGTTAGGAAAGAGATAACGATAACGTGTAAGCATATTAATGGCACGACAAGAAAATAATATACTCGAATATAGATACAATATATTAACTATGTAATCACTACAAACCTGTCCGACGTTAGCGTAGTTTCAACAGGACGGGTAACGTGTATACGATTGGCTATTCTAGCTCAGATTTCGCCGGGTTTGGTAGTAATAACCACAAAACATAATTGAACAAGTGTATCCAGATAAGAATATTGTAAATAAAATAATATGAATTTGCGGCCCATATACACATGTAATAAAAGGATAAAGCGTATGGGGATCTTATAGATGGATGGATAAATGAAACAAATATATATAGGAGTAAATGCAAGTAAAAAGCAAGCATATGAGTACCAAAACATAGGAGAACATAGTGTGATAGAAATTCGAAGACGGGAGGAACAATAATGTGAAGTGGAACGGATATAGCAAGAGCATGTAATAATGATAAACGTACAAATACAGACAACTACTTGAGACCGATTCGACAGATACTAGCAATCTTTCAACACACCTCTAAGAACATGGTGAGCGGTATATAGTTATCAGCGGAGGCGTCCAGTGCATTGGCAATAAATGAGCACTGAATTAATCCGACGCCTTGCCTGCGGCACTGGAGGTTTATTTACTTATTTGTTTTATTTGTTTTCATTTATTGGGTTTCTTACAGCCATATAATTAATCAATCTTTGAAGAAAAGACAATAATTGATGCACAGAGTTTTGGGCCAATTACGCGAAAACACATACATACAATCGATAAAAGAATAATAAAAAACATGTCCAATAGTGGGTTGTGTGAGTGTGTATCTGTGTGTTTATTTATTTATTTATTTATTTTGTTTTGGGAAAAAAAATTAAAAGCAAAACGATCCTAAAAAATCTTCCACTGAATTTAAAAATTTAATTTAACTTACATTAATAGTTTATTGTGTTATAGCGAATAGTACTCTTCCAGTATTATATTGTTCGAGAATATTCACTGTCTATGTAACATAGTTATTTTGTGGATCAATCTTACTGCCAATAAAAATAATAATAAATGGTTACAAATTATGTTTAAATTCCGCAACGGAGGGAACTAATACGTCCCTGTGCGCGGAGAGCCGCGGGCATAAGGCAGGATTCATTGGGTGATCCACGAGAAAAGATCGCCCAAAATTAATTTAAAATTAGGTATAGTACCTTTGGATGATTGTTATATCTAGGTATGCAGTGTGCACGTGGTGAATATATGGAAATTGATCCCATGATATAGCGGCCAAGAAACGTTAAATTTCCGATAAAGACGAGTGAAAATACGAGGGAACGGGACATGATAATGGTAGATAGTGAAGAAACATCAACTATGATTAGGGGAGTACCCGATAGATTGTGGTTACGGTTGATCAAACGACAATATGGACTGAACTTAAAAATTAAATATTAAAAATTAATTATCGCGCTTGTGAAGCGAATTCAAATCGTCCGAAGCCACTGAGTCCGTCCCAAAACAGGCACAGGGACGGAGACAGAGACGGCAACAGAAGGTGGGATCAACTGACATATCCGAGAGGAGATATGTTTTTTTTTTGCCAAACTGAGTCTTAGGAACAAAGACTTTGGTTTCAGGGGAAGTAGAATATTGAAAATCCTGGAAACACACGACTTAGGACCTTTGGCTGCTAGGGGGGTTTTAAAATGTCAAGACACAGCAGAATTCAGGCAGTTGGTGTGAACGTCTACGGGAGTGTGAAATCCGCGTCGGTTGTTTTTTTGAGTGAAAGTTACCGTCGACTTAGAGTGTCCCAGTGGTTGAAAATTATAGTTTAATTTCAAGTGAAAGTTGTGTACGGGTAAATATACTCTTCGACATTGTTTATTGCTCACGTTAAAAGAAAAGGGGGGTACGGGTTTGATTTTATTTTATAAAGGGTAATTAATTTGGCATATTAGAACTTCGGAAATTACTGCGCTTTATTGAGTTGATTAGTCCGGCATATATAGAACTGATATTTGCAGATCTCCGGAAACTAGCTGTGCGTTATAAAGATACCTATTTTATGCTAAACACGCGGGAAGTTGTTAAAATATAAAGGAGTTGTTACTAACAGATTCGATTTTAAATAAGTCTTATAAAATGCCTATCTTTTGCTAAATACGCGAGGTCTCATTTTAATTTTTACATTTGTAAGGCATATAATATTTCGTTATATGAAATGTTTCGATTAGACCGGGTTTATGTTAGTTATCGAAAGAATATTTAGTTTATTTTAATAATTTTTTGTTTATGTTTAATAGTAAGAGTCCGTTAAAATTATAGCGAATAAATTCTGGGATTAAAAATACGTCTAGTGAAAAGTATATAGCTGATCTCGCGGGGTATCAGGTTCAGCCCATAATAATCTAGATTTTCATTTCGTTTAAAATTATATAGAGTAATCTCGTGAGAATCGGGGTTTATTTACAATTTCACAAGTGTACAAATTCCATTATTCTAGAGAATTATATAAAATAATCTCGTGAGAATCGGGACTTATTTACAATTTTACAGGTGTATAAAATTCCATTATTCTAGAAAATTAGATAAAATAATCTCGTGAGAATCGGGACTTATTTACAGTTCTACAGATGTATGAAGTTTCATTATTCTAGAGAATTATATAAAATAATCTCGTGAGAATCGGGGTTTATTTACAATTTCACAGATGTATAAATTCCATTATTCTAGAAAATTATATAAAATAATCTCGTGAGAATCGGGGTTTATTAACAATTTCACAGATGTGTAAATTCCATTATTCTAGAAAATTAGATAAAATAATCTCGTGAGAATCGGGACTTATTTACAATTTTACAGATGTATGAAATTTCATTATTCTAGAAAATTATATAAAATAATCTCGTGGGGGTCGGGGTTTATTTACGGTTTTACAGAAGTACAAGTTTCACTATTTTATAAAGTATATAAAATTGCTTCCGTTCGCCCCGGGTTATCTTATATTATATAGGAAAACATAGGTTCCGCGCTATTAAAACATATAAAAACGTTTCATGTGGCCGGGATTATTACGCGCGTTGGGGAAAGTCTATAAGGTAAAAATATGTTTAATTTGATTCGGGTATTTTATATTTTATGAAAGATATTTGCCTCGCGGACTTAAACTATGAAAAATGTTTCAATTAGTTCTGGTTATACTTTAGGAGTGATGTAAACTTCGCGGTTGTATAATTTGGGGTACTTCGTATTGTACGAAAACGTAAATCTCGCGTATAAAAACGCGTATAAAAAACGTGTATCATGTATTCAAACATGTAAAAACTTCTAGTACATTGTTTCGATAGACCGGGGTTGTATCATACTTATAAAGATGTTGTAGGGCCTCGTTATATTGAAAATATATATAAACCGCCTGGGGCCGGGTCTTCTTATTTATAAACTATATAAGATTTCGTTACATTTAGTTATATAACATGCTATCGTTCGGGAATTCGCGTTTCATTTTAAGCATATATAAATATAGGGTCCCGTTTTTAAACAATGTTAGTGTTTCGTTTAGAATTC